>OY735207.1:63612459-63652459 GCA_963457665.1 Thysanoteuthis rhombus
ACACCTAAACATGGGTGCAGCACAACTAAACCGGGTATGCATACCCAATGGACCTAAGGGAAGATTTTGAAGTAAATAGTTTGGAGAAAATCTATTTTTTAAGGGCTTTAGAGAGGAGGATTCTATTTACAATGTAAGAATAACGCCTATGTGGAAACTTACTTTTTGTCTATGTATATTTCCCCTCCTTTGAAGGATCAATTAGAGGGTCAAGAGAAAAGGTAGATCTTTTCCTCCTTTTAAAGGGTCAAAAGTGATGGGAGAATTTTCCCCCTTTTAAGTTGCCTGAAGTGAACGGGAGACTTTTTCCAGCTTTAAGGGGTCAAAAGTGAAGGGAGGCTTCTCCCCCTTTAACATGTCAAACTGAAGGGAGACTTCCCTCCTTCAAGGGGTCAAAACTGAAGGGGGACTTTTCCCTCCCTTTAAGGATTTTCCCCTATTAAAGGAGTCAAAAGTGAAGATTAACTTCTTTCACTTTCAAGTTGTCTGATGTGGAGGTAATTTTTTTGAACCTTTGAGGGGTCAAAAGTAAAGAAAAACTTTATTTCACCTTTTAGATCTCAAAAAATGATTATTGCAACTTTTGTTTGTATATACAATGAATGAAAAATGATAAAATCCAGATTTTTTACTAAAAATGGATTTATTCATTAGAAAGAAACAAAGCATTGAGTATTTGTAGCATGAATTAGCATAAACATGTAAGACTTATCAATCAGATCACATACAAAAATGACTTTGCAATAATTAGTCTACATAAAGATACTAAGATAAAGAGATAGCAAGAGTATGACAAGGAGATACAATATCACCTGAACAATTTACAGTGAGCCTTGAAAGTATCTTTCAAAAAAACTGACCGGGAGGGAATGGCAAAAAGCAGAAAATATTTCAACCTCTTGAGATTTGTTTCCATGATGCCAGAACCATTGGAAGAATTACAAAAGATGTTGACTTATTTAAATAGAGAAAGTAAAAACAGAAGGCTTGAAGATGAACAGATAAAAGACAAAAGTAATGTTCAATGAAATCCTCCAAAAGGCCATGAGAATAGAAGTTGAGGCTAAAAAAAAAATGAATACATTTACCTAGGACGGATAGTGAAGTCAGAGAAAGAGCATGCAAGCAAAATACAATGATGCATAACAATTGTCTTGGAATCATTTGATATGAATAGGGACATTAACAAGTGCATTGTCGATGCATTCAAAGTGTAAAGTGTACAATGAATGCATAATACCCACTGCAACTTACATGGAAATTAACAAAACAAAATTAACCAGAAAACAACAACTTAGAATCACAGAGAGCCATGGAAAGAGCTATACTAGGGGGTAACTTTGAGAGATAGAAAAGAGATCAAGATGTACCCGAATGTGGACTAGAGTAAGGGATATCATACACATGATTAGGGAAGAAAAATGGAGATGGCCTGGACACTTAGCTAAGAGAGATGACAACCAATGGAGCCAAAGACTAACTGATTGGTGCCAGTGGGACAGTAAATGCAGTTGAAAAAGACCAGATATAAGATGGAAGGAGGAGATAGTGTAGTTTGCTTGGAAGACATGGTAAAATTTAGCGCAGTCATGGTTGTCATGGAAAGAGATGGGAAAGGCCTATGTCCAGCAGTCAACTCATGATGATGATGATGATGATGATGACATTTTTGTTTTTACTACAAATGAAAAGTCAATAAAACATACAATAAAGAAAGTCATGTCGATCTCGACTCTGCAACTTGTGTACTGGGAAAATATTACAAATCCAATGAATACATTACTCATTCTTTTTCGTGGTTGGTGGGAAGTCAACAACGTTTTCCAATGAACCTGTCTCCGTGAAACCAATAATGGATTTAAACTCTTTAGAAAATAAAAAATTTCTGGATTCAAGTTCTCTCTCAGTCCATTACGGTTGTAAATGGATTCTTGGAAAACCAATCCCCCATCTTCCATTTTGCCACCTGCAATAAAAACTGTGAACATAAAAATGTGTCAAAGTCACTGTTTTATTTGAGGCATAATGTCTGTCATTAAATGTCATCTTTTTGGAAAATGCCGTAATTGGCACTGGTTTATTTTATAATTCTTGTATGCAAAGTAAAGCGATGATGATGATGATAATAGTATATATATACGTGTATATATACATATATATATATATATATATATATATATATATATATATATATATATATATATATATACATATATATATGTATATATATACGTATATATATATAAATATAAATATATTTATATATATATATATACATGTATATATATATGTATATATATACGTGTATATATACATATATATATATATATATACATACACACACACACACACACATATACACACACACATATGTATATATATATATATATATATATATATATATATATATATATATATTGAGAGAGAGAGAAAGATAGAGAGAGAGAGAGGGGTAGAGATAGACACAGGAAGAGCACATCACAAATATTTTGTAAACTCAAATGAAAAAACATTTGCATATAATTCATTGTCACACTCCAAGACTGGAGTTGATTTTATTTTTCTACCGTAACAAGAACAATAAGAACAATCTTCACAATTGACAAGTCTTAGATATTGAAGGAAATTTATAATACTGATATGCTAGGGTTTGTTTCATTCTTATAAACAAATAGATTTTTACAAAAAAGCTACTCACTACCATAGTCAATAATTGAACAACTGTAGCATCAAAATTTGAAGTTGAAAATAGTTTCTTCTCTATTTCAAATCGATAAAATTTTTTTAGAAGGGGTGTTTTTGAGTTCTGATGCCAATTTTCAAGTCAGTAGACAAAACGGTATGGCCAGGAGTGCTGGAACGCACACATAATCAAATAAACATACGTGTGTATAAAAAAAGATAGAATCCTTTGCCATCATTGTACAATAAAAAATTGCAGAAAATCATGTTCGGTGTTAATAGAAGTTGGAGTGGCGTTTCACACAGCAGCGGAGAGGCTTGTCAAAGTTTTATTCTTTTTACACTGCTTCTTTTGGGCATAATTTGTATCATTAAATGTCAACCTTTGGCAGAATGTAATAATTGAACCATTTGGAAATATGAGTTAAAAGATTCCATAGCATATTTCTTTGGAATGGAAGTAAACCCCAATCTAAGAATGCTTGTAGACAGGGCCGGATTTAAGGGTGGTGGTACAATGGGGGTAATTGTCCCAGCCCTGAACTCCCAACTGCACAAAAATATTATAATTGAAAAATCAGTTTCTTTGATGAGGAATGAATTAATTATTCACTGCTTGGAATTCATTTCATGGTAATGTCTTCATTTGTTCAAAATAAATGAATAAAATTACTCCTTGTAATCTGAGTCTACAGTAATTGGAATCCAGGTTATGTAAATAAGATTGTCTTACCTAAAAATCTACTTCTAGTTTTGCTGGCATATATTAACAAGTATACATGTATTTATTTTAGATATATAACCCGTATTTAGTCTTTCTATCTGTGTATAACTTGTCAGTTCCAATTACATGCAATAAGCGGACTTTGATGTGTAAATTTTGTGGTTTGCCGAGTATTTTAATTTCTGTCTTTGACCCCAGCCCTGATCCAAGGTCTAAATCAGGCCCTGCCTGTAAATCATGTACATTTGATTTTTTTTAAAAACAAGTCTGGTTAGTCAGTCAAAAGAAACCATCCATATGAACAATATCTTTTGATAGGATGCAGTGTTTGGTGTGATCAATTTAAAAGATTAAAAAATAGATAAGTTATTTCTCTCACCTTTTGTTGGGCAGAGATTACTGGAAAATTTCGAATTTTCAAAACGCAACTTGAATGCTGCTGGACACAAACTAAGGGATCAATTTAGCATAGACTTACATTATAAAATGACCCCCCTATCAAAAACCCATTTGGCAGAGGTGAGGGGGTCAAGAAATGTTTTTTTCTAGACATAATAAGGAGTAAATGTGGAAATTTCCAGCCCCATAGCACAATTGGTGCAACCTGTATACATGATATATACATACACACATAGCCAGCAAGTCAAATAGACCAGCTTGAAAACTGAAGAAACCTATGTTTTTAAGTATTAATTGAAGGTTTCTAATATGATCTTCCATTTGTACTCCAGATGTTGTGGGCATAGAGACACACTCTGCTGATTCTGTTTTCCGTAAGCATCCTGCACCTTCTCAGCAATAATGTAGCCAATAATGAGAGTGCAGTTCTAGCATGCATGCTGTGTTGGGGGTGATCAATCAAAAAATTAGGAAAAAGGGTGATCAATGTATATGTAACTTTGCTCACATTTTGTTGGGCAGTGATAAAAAAAAGTCTGAATTTTCAAAGATAAAAAAAGTCTGAATTTTCAAAAACAAACGTGAATGCTGCTGGATATAAAAAACGGGTCAATTTGGCATAAATTTAATTTGCAAATTGAACCCCTTGGAAGAAACTTTTGAGTGGCGGAATTTTCAAAGAACAGAATTTTTAAAAAATTAAAGAAAACGTTTTTTCTAGACATACTGACGAGTAAATTTCAGTCTCCTAACTCTACTGAAATGGCCTGTATTCATGATACATACATACATACATACATACATTCATAACCAACCAGCTTGACCAACTCTAAAACTGATGAAACCTATGCTGACAGCTTTAGTTGACAGTTTCTAACATAGTTTCTAACAAATGCAGAGAAAGGAAATTGATTTAGTTTCAATTTTCTTAGCGAAAATTATTTTAGTTTCAGTTTCCTTTGAAAGTCCACAAGGTTTCATTGGCAACCATTGTTTTCTTTCCTTATGGGAAGCCATAAAGGATATATTACAGACGAAAGCATATTATTGCATCAAAATGTTATAAGCAATACATATTTACTTACTTACAGAAGTTTGCAAAACTAGATATATTTAGTTTTGGGTAGCCATCTAATTTGATTATATCTGGTCATCATATTTACATAGCATCAAGTGTTGATACCAATATGGTCATACATTTCTCTTTTTCAGGTGAATATAAACAGATGTGACAGTGAAGATGGGGGAATGGGGGCACGCAGGGTACCTACTCTTTGATTTACAGGTGTTTTTTATACCTCAAAACAGCCTCAAAATCAGCCGTATTTTCCAAAGAACAAATAATTACCAACGGGGGGTGGGAGGTATAATATCCTGGAACCCCTCTGCAGACAGGTCCATTTTGCTCATCCTTGATAGACCCTTCCGTGATTACCAAGCATTAATCCTAGTTACAGCCCAACATTTTTCTTTTTCAGTTGAATATGTACGCAGATGTTTATCGAGGATGGCTTAGTCTTGCACGACACTTAATTGGTGGAGCATCCAGTGAGGAGAAAGCTCACAAACAATAGCTTGCAAGACTTGCCTTCTAACCATTATTCTACATCAGAATGACGATGTGTGTATGTATTGTTTAGTTGCAGACATTTTTATTCCTTATTTTCAATAATTAGATCAATACCAATACCTCCCATAAGTGGATCATTGTCACCTGAACTAATTATCTAAAAAACAGATCCTTAATCTAAGATTATCATTAAAAAAAGATCTATCATCTAAAATTATCTTAAAAATAATGAATCTTTTATCTAAAATTATCTAAAAGAAAATCCCGGCAAAAGATTCAAGTATTTCTAGACCATAGAGACAAAAAAAAAAATCCAATTTTCGCAAAAACAAAAAAGCATATTTAGATGATGCCTAGCAGTATACTCATACTAATTTTCAAGGTTGTGGCCACAAAAATATGAGCAGGAGTGCCTAGACACATAAACACACACATCCACAGAGATTCAAAAGGAGAAGAATCTGTAGCCCACTTGGCTGGTTGGTCACGCAGGCCATTTATCATTCAAAACAGTTTCACATATATGAGCACACACATTTATATAAGGATGCATAAACAGAGCCCCCTCACCACCACCACCACTTATCTACCGTTTCACTTTCCATGGTCTCAGGAATAAACAATCCATAAGTTTGACTTAATAATGGACCCGAAGCGTAAGAGTAGTGATGTTGGCAATTCAGAATATACCAGAGAGGAGGCGTAAAGTGCTTCCTTTAAGTGAAAAGTTGAAAAATCTCTACTTATATTGGATGTAACTCTGTAGGAAATATTGGTTTTGAAATATTACATTTTCATGAAGTCAAGCATGATAAATGTATAATCCCATTCACTGAAGAAGAATAGTTATGTAATTAATAATTGCTTCAAAGTAATGTTAACTATTTACTTTGTATGTATGTATGAATGTAAGTACATATGTCAATGCACGTACACATATATACATAGATATAGATATTTTCAAGAAATGAATATATGATCTGACAGAAATGATTATAAATTGCATTATGCTATAATGAAACTCTATTTGAAATGGTCCCCCGTCATTACACGGTTAATGTATCATGCACCTTAGACAATGTAAATAAAATGAAAAATTGATGGAAGATTATTTTAAATAAGAGTTTTTATATAACATAATGTAATTTTTAATAATTCTGTCAGATAATATATATTTATATATATAGATATATTTCTTATTACATAACTGTCTGAAAGAAGCGAATAGAGCCGATATAGACCAAAGGATAAACAAGATGAAAATCTGGAGTGAAAACAGTTATTTGGGCCCTTGCATAACTGTTAGCTGTTTAGCTCAATGGTAAGAGTAATGCTATGTTGAAGCGGATACCCTATCAGAAGCATGTTCAATTCCTGCAGCAGCCTCATTTTCTCTAATTGTACAATCTATTTACACAGTCAAGCCTAAATGATATATTCACCATGTAATTTCGTGGGTTTGGGATCATTTCAAATAGAATTTCAATGTGATATAATACAATTTGTAATTATATATATATATATATATATATATATATATATATATATATATATATATGTTGTCTGGAGATCTTCACAGTTTTAAACACTAGAGATGTAAAAAAAATTTCATTCAATCATTGGCGAATATCTGTTGATGCAATTTATGTCAGCTTTTCAAAGGGTTTTATGTTTTACGTAGAATCAGTTATTATAGTACTAAATGTGAATTTTTCTTGTTGGGATCATCAGTTGTTTACCATGAAACTATTTTAGGATTTAAAAACAATACAGTTATTTGTACATGGCTACCTAGCAATGTTAATCAAATGCTACCACCCGTTAAGCTTTGATTTTTATATTTTGCTCACTATACAATTTTTAGAGTCAGATAATACATGCAACATGCAATTCGTCCTTTTATATTGAGCATTATTATAGTACACATTATTTATCGATGTTATTTCATACTACATATTATTTAATATTTAGAAACAAAGGGCTTACTTATGTAGGTTATCCCAAAAATGTACTTGATGATGAGGGATCAGTAAGTATAACTATGGATGTGACTTGTTTTGTTTGTGTCACTTCTGTTGGGTGTTTACCCATGCGAATATCAAATCCATTATGTTGGATTTCAATCTCAGACTGTATGCAAACCAACTTATGATATCATTTTTATGAATACATGCTTATCAGGAATAATTCTTCAAGTCAATTTTTCACCAACATGTTTGACAATGTATACATATTATAGCAAGCTTTGTTCAGACAAATTTTGTATTATTGTTGTTGTTGCAACAATGTTTCATCTAGAATGTTATACGGATAAACAGATGTGTACATACATATAAATGAACTGTAATAGGCAGGTAGGTAGACACGTTAATAGAATAAGAGGTAGGAAAGTCTAAAACATTACAGTTGAGCATATTCATCCGCAAAAATATTTCCATTTAATATATATGGACAACAATATATACATATCAATGTCAGCATCAGCACAAAGCAAAAACTTATGATAGTGATGTTTTGTTGTAATTAAATAAGTTTGCACTGAATTTCAATACCTCTGTAAATCTTCCAAGTGAGAACTCAGGAGATTGATTCTTGAATCAGATTCCACAAAATACCCCAGCAGAACGCTTGCACAAAATGACAACCATTGTATGACTCAATCTAAGTTGAACAAAAATCAGGCAGAAGTTGGCTCCTGGAAAATCTCCCGATAAGTGTAATGGGAACATATTCAGAAATTAAATAAATAAAATATTCATGAATAAATGACCAATCAGAGGCCAATCTTTCAGCAGGTGAGACAGACCTTTCCACTGGAGCATTCCCAAAGAAACATGAAAAGAGCATAACTTTGGTTGAGTTCAGTAGAGTCATTCAGTCAACTTCAGTCTGTTAGATCCATTCAGACAGTCAGGAACAATTGTATGTAATCATCTATGATTCTCTGGGGATATATTTTCACTCCATGCATACTTACACATCTATGAACAGTGAATAATTTTCTTCCCCCGCTCAAACCTTTACTGACTTTTTCACACTTTCATATATATCGTGACTACTACAATACACACACGCCATCTCACAACCCTGAAAAGTTTCCGTTCACACTGACGTACACTTTCTTCAATAAACAATAATGGATTATAATATTGATTTCATCATCGACTCTTTTGAACACAAACATGATTTAACAATCCACAAAAGACTATCGTTTGTTGTGATTCTTAAATAAAGAATATTTATCACATTCACCTCTTTGGTCAATGATTTATTCAAACACCATTTTGAATTAAACTTGTATGTTGTTGTATGTAACTCATAAGTTTCATCCTCACACCTTATATGCCTGTGTATTGTTCAACATTTTGAGACCAATTTTTTTTACCTTTATTCAGGGGTTAAACATTACGCGAGGTATACTTTTGGTACAGGAAGTATTTGGGGGCTAGAAAAATTAACAAATAGTTCTGTTTCATTTGAAATAAAGATAATGTTATTAAAAATGTTGTTTTATTTACTGTACCCCATTATAAGATATTTTATAATCCTATCATTGGTAAACACGATTAAGAACATAGTCAGAGATGAAATGTTGAAAAACATTGGCCATAGTGGCAGCCATTTACATTGCGTACCATATACCGACATTATATGTATTCTGTTAGCTGATTTGATGCCCTCCTTCTATCTACAAGGAACAATCAGATATTTTTCCCTTATATTAACAGGATACATGTTTGAATCAAGAAAATTCAAATCACATGTGCTGAATTCATTACTAGTAACCTCAAAATCTGGACCAAAGCATAAAGCAGAGTATATAATAAACTCATCATTTATTGGGCCAAAAAAGGGGGTTGAACAGAGTCAAACATTGTACAGTATATGTGTTAGATTTTATTCTGTATCAAAAGTTGTTCTCCAAACTTTAAGCTTGTAACGTTATTGAATGCATGCCACTTGTAACAAGCTAGCAAGAAACATGGCCGCCAAAACCAAGGTGACCACCTGAGAAGCTGAATTTGAGTAATTAGATTCTGAACAAAAGACGGGAAGGCTCTATGCAGATTTGATGTGAATGAAATTGAATGGTTTCTTGGTCGTTGAGCCAGCTGGTTTCTGTTCAGCCATTTTTATTTGCTAAGTCCTTTCTCAAATGTCGCTGCAATATTTGAAATATCAGAAAGGAATAAATGTCAGCGAGAGGGCCACTCAAGATTAATGGCCGCCTGCGGAAAAAGAGGGAAAAGCAATACTGACAGTAATTCTGTTGATTACAAACAATGGAGTCTGTCAGCTGAAAATTGAAAACTGGCCTCAGTTGACAATTTTGTCAATAAATTTCATTTTACAATTTCTATAGATTTATTTTCAACACACACAAGCACACACAAACAAACATACATAATAGATGAGTGCAAAAGTTTGCAGAGAATAAAATAGTTTTCAAAAAAGAGCAGTTGGTAATTTTGCATACATCTAATCTTTATAGTAATATGTATGTACTTGAATGTACTTGAAATAAGCTTTTTTCAGACAGCAGTTCACTGCATCATTAATTAAGCAGATTTCATTTTAGTTGGGGTGGGATTAAACGAATGAAAAAATTCGTAGTTCGATTTGGTATGACTGATATAAAAATAGAAATCATTCTGAGGAATATTGATATTCTTGGTTGTGACCATCTTGTCACTGGGGTTGTTCCATGCGTTGGCTACTCTTGCCACGCAAATTTATTTTCTAAGACAATAGATGAATAGAAATACATACTATATCAAGAATTGTCTGTAGTCAGGGACTAATGCCATTTGTACTGACAGAATACTGCTATTATATGGTAAATAGAAATGTATTACTAATGATTTGACAATAAAAATACATCGAAAATTCTGGAGGAAATGGATTGTCAGTGGTCAGAAATTATTACAAGTGTTACTGACGGAATAGAGATATTATATATATATATATATATATATATATATATATTTACTAGAATATACCTGCTGAGAATAACAGGATTATCAATGTGTGGATTGGCATTAAGGAGCCTGAAGCTATTTTATTAGATAATTTTTTTTGATAATCAAAGTATACTAATTTTGAGTTTTTTAAAGTTGCATTTCCAGCTGTTTTAATGTGTTACCAGGAATGAAGTCATAAGAATTTCTATGACATAATTGTTATTGTTATATTATAATAGTAATGTGAATCAGCCAATGAGATCATCCGATTTGAGCGTAAACAAACAAATACATCAACAGAAAAATTTGCATATAAACTCATATGATTAAATTATTAGTGTTGGAGTTGAAATTCATTTTGTCATTGCTTTCCTTTTCTCCTTTCTTCCTTTCAATGTCCTTCAATCCACAGACTTATGAGCCAAGAGACCGGGGGTGCTAATTAAGGCAAAATAGTATGAAATTTCTGGCAAATCAGCATATTTTTGGACAAATCAAACCCTCAACCAAATGTTCTTACCTCAACCACTACAATCAGAGGATAATATATGCTTATAAGAATAGAAATCTGGGGTCAACGCAAGGGTTTCATGTGTCTTAGATGAAACTTGAAATTTGTGTAAGGATTTCAGGTGCCCTAGGTGACACTTACAACTTGTGCCATTCCCAAGCAACTATCTTTTCTGTTTAGAATGTACTGTTAGGACCTTTGTGCCTGAGGTAACCAATCGAAGAAATATAAATGAAAATATAATGTCAGTGGCTGACAAATGCGGAGAATATTTATTAGAAATAGAGCAGGTGGTAAAAGAAAAGAAGTAAAGTCTGTTAAAACATAGACAATCAACTGAAATTAAGATTGTACAAATATATCATCAAAAATGACAATAATTCATGAATCTGAAAACAGCAAACATCAAAAACAGGTCTGGTTGGTCACTCAATAGAAACAGTCAGATAACTGATGTCTTTTGGCATTGTGCTACGTTTAGGATGATCAACTGAAAAATTGTTGGGGGTGATCAATTAAAAGATTGGAAAAAGGCTGATCAATGAATAAATTACTTCTCACACCTCTTGTTGCATCATGATCACTGGAAAAGTTTGAATTTTGAAAGGCGAGCTTAACACAAACTCAGGGACCAATTTAGCATAAGCTCACATAATTAATTGAATACCCCCACTGAAAATCTATTTTGCAGGTGGTGGGATTTTTATAAAACAAAAAAAATGTTTTTTGTAGACATGATAAGGAGTAAATATTTGAATTTTCAGCCATCTGGCTCCATCTGTGCAGTCTATATGCATGATATATACATAGCGCACAAAGCAGCCATACCAACATAAAAACTGAAGAAACTTATGCTGATGATTTTGGCTGACAGTTCCTCATATTCATATAAAATCGAAGTGTAATGAATAGGCATTAACTGAATCAATTAAAGTTTTCGAAAAGATAATCAAATAAATTATTGTAAGAACTTTGTAGTAATTTCATTGTTACAAAAAACTGATTTTTAAAGAAATCAAATTTTATTGAATTTCTCATGCTGTGTGTAAAATTTTTCATTTTATCATCATCATGGCTTGGGTGTGCAAATGAAAAAGGCGGATGTGTGAAGTAGGTCTTAGGCCTGCACTTATTAAGTTTTAAGGTGAGATGCAGTATATGCATGACTGACCCCATCCAAGAGTTTACATGTCAGGGTCAACTGAGGCAGGAGAATAAGTGTAATGTATTGAGGTCATAGTTTTTCTGTTGGAGTTTCCTTCTCCTATGCAGATGACTGAGCTGGCTGTCAAGGTCTGCTACCCCTTCAACAGAGAAATCCAACAGTAATGCTGACCTGAGTAGGTCAAACCCTCCACAAGGTTTACAGTTTTTATATTTTATTAAGTCATCATCAATCTTCGATTTAAAAATTCATTTTCGGGTGTCCTCTCTGTGAACAGCAATTAATTCATGCCCCCCCCCCCAATTTGTATTATATTCAATTTTTCACAGAAGTGGAGCCATATACTATTCATAAATTGTGTCAAAAGCGAATCAGAAAATTTGTTGGATGATTAGAGACATTCTCTCAAGGGATGCATATGTTATTTGTGCAAAACATTGATAAGACCTCATGTAGAATACTCAACTCAGTCTTGGATGCTGGTAGCTTGGTATGGGAACTGGAGCTTAATCTCAAAACTATAGAAGTAACCAAACTAATTAGTTGAGTAAAAGATCTTAGTTACATAGAAAGATTGGAGTCCTTGGGTTAAACAACTTTGCTAGATAGAAGAATGAGGGTGAATCTAATTGAGTCATTCAGAATTATTGATGGAATTTTCTAAATATAATACGCCAATCTTTAATATCTCTCCTCGAGCGGGTAATTTATTGACACGACAGATTTCAAAAACTAAATCTATTAAACACTTGGATTTTTTTCTAATAGAATAATATATTTTTGGAATAATTTTCCTAGTCATGCTGAAAATATCAATAGTGTAGAGAGTTTTGAAAATGATTTTGATAAGTCTTGAAATTATGGAAAGAACATAAGCTTGAAAAGACGTATTTTTGGCATCTGTCTGATGAGATTTTCAAGAGAATCTGATCTGTGAATTGAGTTGAATTGTAGATGTTGGCTGTATTTATGTACTTTGAATATATTTTTATGAATTTTGTATTTGTTTTGAAGGTGAGGTGTAAATATTGTGTATTGTTGGAGATGTTGAAATAGGAATGATGAATGAATAAACTCCAGCATCTTATTCATATTGGAAAAATATGGATTTGAAAAGAAATTATTTTCATTGATTCTGATTCTGGTTGCCATAAGTCATAACCATGCAATACATTCAGAAGAAAATCATACTTAACATACCATGGAGAGATCTCAAACTATGTTCCCCCGAATTTTTAAAGTCAGTGTATGAGAAAATCTTGTGTTATTCAAATGGTTCTGAGCCCACTTTTGAGTTTGACATAGAGAATCAATATTTTTTCAATAAAAACTCAGTAAGTTGCAAACAGAATTTGGAATCTTTTGTGCGCACATTAATTTCCTTTGTGTGCTGGTTAGAAAACATGAGTGTGTGTACATATGCGCACAGCTTAGAAGGAACTATGATCAAAAGACAGCTCATTATCTTAGAAAGCAAACAGTGGTTAGGTATAACATAAACAACTTTTAGAGAGCTCAAATCACAATGAACATGCCTCGTAAGAATGTCAGACAACCACTGGACATTACAAATCACAACATGAATATCCCAAGATCATAAATGAAATTTTGTGGCCAACAGAATGTAAGATGGTGTGATGATTTAGACAAGTTCAGAAGACACTGGCACTCGGATGCTCAGGGAAATATGGACACTATCCACATGCATGCACACATTTATTGTTTATAAACAAACACAGGTCTAGTTAGTCATTCAATAGAAAACATCAAGTGACCAATGTCTTTTGGCAACATGTGATGTTGGGTGTGATCAATTAGAAAAATTGGAAAAAGGGATGATCACTGAATGAATTACTTCTCTTACCTTTTGTTAGGGAGTGATGAAGGAAAAACAAGCATGGATGTTGTCGGACACAAACTAAGAGATCAATTTAGCATGAGCATTTAGGCGAAAATTTAAAAAATAACAAAAAAAAATTCTTTCTAAATATAATAGAGAGTGAATGCTTAAAATTTCAGTCTTTTTGCTGCACTGGTGAAGCCTGTACACGTGTTACCTACATACATAGCCAGTCAGACCATCCCAAATACTGAAGAAACCTATTTTGACAATTTTGGTCGATGGTCTGTAATTTGTCATACCTCATGCAAAATTCAGATAAACTTTTGATTGTCAGTGTAACTTGATCCATAAATATCTTCCAGAGTACAGAATTCCTTCCCAAAGTCGAATTCAGTTCAATATGGAACTTATAATTTTGCCTCTATTCCGTGGAATCTGACAAGCCTTTTTTCGAACCACAATGACTGTGTTCGGTTCCTTCGGCCATTCATAACCACAGAGCTATAATAGACTATGATACAATTTTATTTCTGCAGTGCACCCCCAGAGCTTTAATCTCTCTCTCTCTATATCTATCTCTCCCTCTCTCTCTATTTTCTACGGTAAATGATGCCAACCATCACATAAGTAGCACTGGTGCGTTCGTCACAGATTATTTGACGGCAGCTGCGGAGCAATTTTATAGGCAGTATGAGTAAATTGATCTTTGCTTCACATACATTGCACAGCGAATAAAATGTGCTGGTAATGGGCCAGTAATAGTGTGAGTAATATCCACAGGTGGCGCTGATTTTGTCAGTAAAGGGAGCGTTGGAGGCAGTGCGTAACAATCCGATACGGGATGTCACCAGTATTAGGCTTTGTGTCGTCCAGATTGGATGTGAAACTTTCAACATAATATGTATCTTCATATCTTTATTATCTTTGAAGATCAAACAACATACGTAGGATGTGCATGGATGAACGTATGTATGGAGGGAGAGAGAGAGAGATAGACAAATAAGTATATATATATATATATATATATATATATATATATATATATATATATATATATGTATATATATATATGTGTGTGTAAACATATATATGTACTGACAGTTCTATAAATATAGATTCATGTATAGATGTAGAAGAAACCAGGGTACAGTGGATCAGAGAAAATTAATTGTACTTAGATGCTAATTCTATTGATATATTTGGGTGAAAAAAAAAAAATAAGATAAACCCTGGTGGCTGTGAAATAGATTATATGAAGATTAGAAACTAATAACTCTCCAAGTTGACAGCTGGGAGGCATTTGTCTTTTTTGAATATTTCTGATCCAATGCACCCCAGCTCTCGTACACAATGAATCATCTTCCAGGGAACTGTGAATCATCGTGAGATTGATTGATTCGAAGAAGTCCCAGATTGAAAGTTTTGTTGAGTTGCAGACTGTTTAAAAAAATTGATCCTAAAAATCTCTCAAACATTCGATGTCAAAAGTTCGGCACACTAAAGGAAACATTCAACACAAAATCACATTCATACAGTTCTGAAAGAAATTCAAGGAAAGAAAAATTAATGATACAAAAATTAAATTAAATTAAATTGCTCTTTTAGTTTCCAAGTAAACTATGTGAAATGAATTGACAGGATCAATTTTGATTAAAAGAACTAGAGTGGCTCAATCCCTCAAGTGATTCACTGTGCCCTGATGCATTGTGCTTCACAAATGCCATTGAGAAAGATAACCTTTTATCTCAGTAAAGCTATGATTCTCAACATGGGTATTACCACACCCTTGGAGGCATTAGTTTGATTCAAGGGAGTACTTTGGTGAATTGTGAATTCTTGAGAGGATGTCATAGTGATTCCATAAATATCTATGATCTTGATTTACAAATGGCTGTTGTTTAGTAGTATTTGCTTGGAATTCAATGATATAATTACTATAAAATTTCCAATAATAAAACCTCATAACTCAATATTAATGTAAAATGACAAGCTACCAGAAGTCACTAAAAATCTGTATTGAGTGCTTCTCATATAAAGATACTTTTTGAGTGGGTATATGTGAAGTAAAGTTCCAAAACACTGCAATCATAATGCTGTTATACAAAAAAAGGAAATCTGAGAGATCTCCACAACTACAAGCTCATAAGCCTCCTCAACTGCATCAACAAGCTCTTCAGCAATGTGATCATCAACCAAATCAGCAAAACACTACATGAAAACCAACCATGGAAACAAACTGGCTTCAGGAAAAGCTACTCAACCATCAAACTTCTCAAATGGAGAATACCTAAGTAACCTCAGATTTGCTGACAACATCATCTTCTTTGCAAGGAACCTTCACAATCTCCAAATAATTTTAGATGAACTAAATGAATCAAGCAAGAAAATTGGCCTCCACATGAACTTCAGTAAAACAAATGTCATGTACAACAAACATATTGAGGACAAAGACACAATGACTGAAATAAAAAATGCAGAGCAAGAGAAAGTAGATCACTACTTCTACCTAGGACAATGTGTCTCTCTAAAATCATCAAAAGATAAAGAAATCAAGTGAGGAATTACACTGGGTTGGTAAGCTTTCAGTGGGGCAAGTTCAATTTTCAAGAACAAAAAATCCCACTAATCATAAATGAAGAGGATGCAATCAGTGTATCCTACCGACATTCACATATGGAACCTAGCCAAAAGATTGACCTTTAAACCACACATGAGAGAATCATGCTCAATCTCATATGAAGAGATCGTAAGACAGCACAGTATATCAGAGAAAAAACAGGAGTCTGAGCCATCATAGAAACTCTAAGAAAACTCAAATCACAATGGGCTGGATATATTGCAAAAATTTCAGACAACCACTGGACCACATCCTACTGCGTGGATCCTCAGAGATCAGCTTCAAGGCTGTAGCTGACAGGAAGTAAGATGGCATGATGAGTAAGATAAATTCAGAAAGTACCCATAATAGAAAGGTCTGGCAAATCTTGGGGAAGGTCTATGTCCAACAACAAACACTAACAGACTGATGATGATGATGATGATGATGATGATGATGATGATACTTACATACTTGATCAAAGATAAGATCAGTTACAGAGGAACCCTTTTCAGTAAAAACATTTGTAAGGTACATCATTGAAAATGCACCCCATGCCATTATCCTTCATCTGTCTGCATGTGTCTCCAGGTGCTCCAGGTCAAATTGGGGCCACAGCCAAGAAAATTTTCATGAGTACACTGCATTTTGGGGGTTTTTATCAAAAAAGTGCTTTTCGGGATCTCCATGGTCATTTTGGACCTTTTTAGATTATAGATAATTTTAGATAAAAGATCTATTTTTTAAGATAAATTTCAAAATAAATTTCAATAATCTTCAATAATTCCTTTACATAATCCATTTTGGTATAAGCATGGGCTACTGTGATTCATTTATGTGAGTTATGGATATATATTTGTGTCTAAATCACATGAAAACAAAGTCAGAATAACACAATGATAAATGAAAAGCGCAATGTTAAGAATAACTCTGACAGATAGAAAAAGATCAAGATGTTTCAGAGAATAGACCAAAATAAAAGACATCATAGAAATCATTAGGAGACAAAAATGGAGATGGGTTGGACACAGCAAGTTGGGAGGAATCAGATGATGCGAAAGGTTAATGGAGATTGTAAATGCAGCAGGAGACCAGATATAAGATGGAGAGATGAGAAAAAATAGTTTGCCTGAAAGACATAGCAGAAGTTAGCACATTCATGATTGACATGGAAAGAACTAGGAAAGGCCTTTATCCAGCTGCGAACATTATGGATAATGATATATATTTCTAGAAGTCTTTTTACTATTGTATGCATATCAACTAATCTGCACGTGATTCTTTAATCTGTCCATTTATTTTTTCATTACTTTTAAAAGCTAAATAAGAAAAAAATGTTACCCTCAGCAAGAAAGGATTCATAGTCAGCATGGTACCAACATTTTAAATCCTTTAATTTTCAAAAACAATGAAGAAAAGTGAAGAGGAAATGCAGTTGGTGTCATTGCTGTGATTATTTGAAGAGAGATGCCAACAAAATCTTTTGGACCATTCCATAAAGGATATTGTTGCCTCGACGATCATTCCTTTTTGTTTATAGATTCAGATCTGATCTTCTGTACAGCATCAATTCACACCATTGTTCTGAATCCATATTTGTTATGTCTAATCCAGGTACATCCTCAAGCTGACAGGAGAGATCTGTGTGTATCAAGTCAAACTGGGAGGAGTGCAAGAGAAAATGCTCGTTATTTTCGTTTCCTGTACTACACACTCGGGGAGAGCTTAAGCAATGAAAAGTGTGCCAAAAACTATTCATTGTTTTGTTTCAAATATCATTTGTTAGAAACCATTTACTGAAACTGTCAGCATGGGTTTCTTCAGTTCTCAAGCTGGTCTAGTTGGCTATGTATGAATGTATGTGTTGCAAGTACAAGCCGCACTAATGTAGCTAGAGGGTTGAAAATCCAAACATTTAGTCCTTATTATGTTTAGGAAATTTTTCTTTTTAATTCACCAGAATTTTAGTTGGAGGGACAATTGGCAATAAAGTTCATGCTAAATTGGTCCCTACTTTGTGTCCGGTAGCATTCACACATTTTGTTTTTTTCAAAATTCAGACTTTTTTTTATCAGTGCCCAACAAAAGGCAGAAGTAACTTAGTCATTGATCAGCCCTTTTTCCAATTTTTTGATTGATCAGTCCCCAAAACATGCTGCCAAAAGACATTTGGTCACATGACGGTTTCTATTGAGAGACTAACCAGACCTGTTCTCTCTTCCTTCTTCAAATTATCCTGGTTAATAACTGGTTCATAAAATACATTTTATTTTTCAGCTCATAATTTGCCTCTTAATTGTTCCCCTTTTTCATGTGTTCTTGTTTCTTACTGACTTGGCTTCTTCTCGTGTATATATGCATAAGTGTGTGGACTTTATCCCACTTAATTTTATTTGCCTTCAACCAGAAGTTGTTTTGACGATTTATGATAGAACCAAATAATTGACTGATTGAATCACTGAGGAGAATAATAGAATTTGTCACAGCTTCCAGGGTTTACCTAATAATTTCTGTTATTAGATTTTACAGTTTGTGTCTCTTGGGCAACAAATTGTTGAAGCATCAGTTTGTTGTAAATGCCATTTGGCTCCATGAAAATCTCAAACATAAAAAAAGACACGTCTATTTGGTCCCTCAATAGGAACCATCATGAGACCAATGTTTTTGTCAGCATACCATGTTGGGTGTGATTTTGTAGGGCCCTGATCAGTTGAACAGTCCAAATTTTCAAAAAGACAAGCATGAATATTGCTGGACATAAAGTAAAAGACTAAATCTCTATCGGTCCTGACTATGTCCCAAGCAAGCAGGGAGACCAGTGGGTGGGGAGAGGGCTATGGTTAGTGTCATTTGGGACAGTAACTCATGGTCCCACTTTTTCCAGGGGAAATTAAAACTAATATATCAAAAGGATTCTGAAAAATCAAAAAAAAATCCTGGATCCATTCTAAAATTTAACCGAATGTTCCAACATTTGACAAAATTTCTTGGAAATTCAGTGCTCTTAGAGATATGGTGTGGACAAAAAGATATTTCATTTGGAAGAAGAATTACCTAGAATCTATGTGCCCCCACCCCAAACCTGATCTGCCACTGCAAGAGACTAAGGCAGACAGTGTACAACTTCCGTTTAAATCTGAGTCAATCACAAGTCATTACTTTCAACCCTGCCGTGCACCACACATGATGCAAGACTCAGGACAAAAGCAATGGTAGCTTTTGACCTTGGAGGACATACATGATAATGTTAATAGTGAGATTCTTATCTCTTATTTTTACCTATTTTTTGTGCCCTTTCTCATCCATTTTATGTTCAGGTATGCCTGACTTTGTGGTATTTTCATAGATGATGGCCTTTTGTTGTTCTTGAGAGTCATTTTCAAGGGTCAAGCAGTTTCTCACTTATATTCTCTACTTCAACTACATGAGATTTTATCCATGCACTTTTTAGTCATATTTTCCTCACAAGTTGGTCCAACATTTTTTAAGAAGGTTGAATGACTGAAAATCTAGCTTTCGTTGTGTTCTCTTTAGAAGACAAAAAAGAAAATGCAATTATTGATCCTTTAATTTCTTTGTTTCACAGATAGATAACTCCCTCAATGTTGACTTGGGTAAATTATCTAAAAAAAAATCAATTTTACTTATAGCTTCAGGAGAAAATAAAAACCTAATATCCATTTGTAAAAAAAGGTTTTCTGGAGTCTTCAATGTAGTATGTAAAAATAAGCTTTTGCCCCCTCATATACATACACATGTGCTTACTGGTAACTTACCATTAGCAATCTACTTTTGGGTACCGAATAATTGCCCTTCCCTTACTATTCTCCTTGGGGTGGGGCTCTTTGAGTCTTCCCCCCATACAACCCAATTTGTCCTGTTCTGTCATCAATATTGTATATTATATTGTAATTGTATTTTCGTATTATATGAGGAGAAGTTTAAAGAACAAAGAATTTGATTTTTAAAAATACAGGATTCGAATTGAAAGAATGAAGAATTTCAATTTAGAGAATAGAAAATTTGAATTAAAAGAATAAAAAATTTGAATTTTCAAAAAAATCCCCTCCCTGATCTGATGAAAGATCTCCTTTTCCACTCTAATAGGAAATTTGACATTGTGTTAACTTTAAAGGAGATTTGACTCTACACTATGGGCATCTTTCTATGCATTTTGTCATACCTGAATATTTCTTCATACATATATATATATATATATATATATATATATATATATATATATATATATATATATATATATATATATATATATATATATATATATATATACATATATATATATATATATATATATATATGTATATATATATATATATATATATATATATATATACATATATATATACATATATATATATATACATATATATATATATATATATATATATATCTTTTTGCGCAATATCCTTGACGTCCTCAACCAGGTTTTTAATGATTATGTAACATCAGTTCAGTTCAGTTCACTCCATCTCGGAACCAAATCAAGACAGCATTCGGAAATGCTAGGCGCAGTTTTGAAGAAGCAGATCCAAACAGAAAGCAGTACTTAGATAAATAAAAATAGGAACGCATTCACTTGATTTCATTGATTGATAGATTTTAATTCCCCCCCCCCTGCCTCTTATTCCAACCCTCCCTATCATTCAGTACTCAGGAGTAATCACAAAAGCTATTGCTATAGAATTCAATTGAAACTAGGTATCCTATTATTGCAATCCAGTGCCAGGCTGAGCTAAGATTGGTAATATATTTGTCTATTTTGATATAACCTAGTCTATTCATAATTCTAACAAACTATCTACTCTTTATATATATATCAAGAGGAGGTTTTTGCACAACTGATTTTGGGTTAGACTGGAATTCAAATAATTTCTGATGTTTACTTGATAGTAAAACAAAAGAATATTTCATGAGGATTTGGTATGCGGAGGTAGCAATATGACTATAGATTTGTGCCCTGTATAGTCACAGGTTTCTATGACTGAATTGGATAAGGTGTTGTCCATGAAAAAACAATCTTTTGAGATATGCAAGTGTCATCTAGTGCTACTTCTTTATTCATACTTTTAGCTATCAGATATTGCCAACTGAAACTGCTGACATATGTTTCTTCAGTTTTCAAGTTGATCTCGCTGGCTGGCTATGTATGTATCATGTGTACAGACTTCACCAATGGAGCTAGAGTGTTGAAAATTCAAAGATCCACTTATTATCATGTCTACAAAAATTGTTTTTGCTGGTTTTTACTAATAATCCCCATAATAGGTTATATGGGGAGTTCAATTTGCAATGTTAGTTTAAGCTGAATTGATTGTTTTTTTCAATAGTTCAGACATTTTTAGTGATCACTGTCCAGCAAAACTCATTCATTGATCACTCCTTTTTCCAAAGTTTCAATTGATCACCCCTTGATTTATAGTGAAACCACTTCAATTATTGATTTTTTTGACTAGTATTTCTTTCATCCTAATTCCAGTTGTCTTTCATTACAAATACTCAGGCCTTCAGTCTATGGCAGTGAGTAAACAGCAAAGATCAGAAACAAAGAATTAGCTCAAGGCAAGACTCAGAGTCACATCTTTTTCACCTCAGGAAACCTGCCCATGTATGGCTATAGAGCTCTCGTGGCAAGCAGAACATCAAATCTAATTTTTCCAATTGAGAGCAGAATGAAATACATCAAAAGCATAAAATTTCTGGATTTTATTCTGAGTATATTTTAGTGGCAACCCTACTATGCAATAGGCATTCCACCAACCATTTGTAGTGCGAGCAAGAACTACCCACAGTTTGTTCCAGATGCCTAACGGTGCACTTGACCACTGATGGAGCAGCATGAACTGACCCCAGTCTTTTTATATCGGAATGATAAGTCAAAACAATTGAACTGCAACATTATAGTTTATTGTCTATAAGGTTCAACCTTTCAGACTCCTCGTCCTTGGTGAGAAGGCCTGACCTCCTTCCCCTCCCAAACAAATTGAGGGGAATGTCATCCCCATGATTTCGCACAGCCTACACTACTAGAGGCTACATTTGAACTTTTTTCCATTGCAATGGATAAAAAAAATCAACTAAAAAATCTAAATCTATGTTTGAAACGTTCTCATGCATAAAGGCTCAAATATTTCTCATGACCAATTTGACTCAAACTCAAACTTGGTCTGTCGATGAAACAACATCGGGAAAGAAGGAGAAAATTTCCAAAGTCTGAATTATCCCGAGAGGAGGGTCCCCGATAAAGTAGCAAGAAAGTATCTATCACTGAGTACCTTGCTGGTTTATCCAAGAATAAGCAAATTGGATGGAATCAGATCAACGGGGGAAGAAATTTCTGCAAATGTTATCGATTCCTGGTTTCCTTCAAGACACAATTAAATTGGGTTCTAGTTCCTATGCGGTCAGAAAAATTTATTACAAGATACCCTACCCCCCTCCCTTCACCATTCAATCCAGGGGGAACCAAAAACAGCTGTGAGCATGATTTTTTTACTCTTTTTCTGATCTTTGATTTTTCCCCACAAGATATAAACTAAGTTAATGTACAGAGTCATATTGATCGCGTGATTCGTTTTGTTTTCATTTTTAAATTAACTGCTTCTCTTGAATTACTTAGATATTTGTTAGTTTTCTCGGTTAATTTTAAATTCTTGGCAATATCCGGTGCATATGTTTGGAGCAACATACTTATGACTTGGGCTTGTTGTTTATCAGGAACTCGGTACTTCTATATAATCCTTTGTAAACATTCATGCAGGGCTGTATGAATATAAGTTGAGGGTAACTTCTATGACACAAATATAACTAAATTACATGCACCGAGATCCTAAAATTAAATATTAAAATAGTTATAAGATGACACGTTGAAATAACACTGATCGGATTAAAAATATCTTGTATGGCACATAGTCGTGGATACTTTGGGACTATATGAAAATTGACTAATTATATTCCCCTTTTCATAAAATGGGAAGTTTACATGACTATATACAGTGATGGGGGGAGGAATAAATATTTGGACATTTTCAAAATTATATAAATTCATCTTATATATTTTTGATGCATACACTTATACGGTTGGTATATTTTGATATAAAATTAACAATTACTGAGATGAAAATATGTATTTCCAAACAAACAATGTACAGTATACTAAATTGATATTTTCAAGTATCGAAATAATTATTTCCCCTCACTATATGTATGCATATATATATCTATATATATCTATATCAATATGTATATATATATATATATATATATATATATAAATATAAAATCTAATTTTCAGAATATCAGAAAGTAGAGTGTTTTGATAAAAACCTTTTGTAAGCTAAAATGAAAAAGTGAAAAAAGAATTATCATTAATTTGCATGGGGGAGGTTGGGTTCAATGAGATGAACTTCTAATTATAAACAGAGAGAACAATTGATAAATCTGCACGTACATCTACACATACTTTGTTCAGTGAAACCAATTAGCCAACTGACCATATAATTAGTATCTGGTAACCTCTTATCAAATAGGCCACTTCTGAAAAAGTAAACAGGTCACCTAATCAAAGGGAAGCAACTCGGAATTTGGCACCAAAACATAAAATATATAAAGATATATATAAAACAAATGCTCAACGCTTCCCATTTTTCTTGCAAGAGCAAAAAAATTGAACTTACCAAAAGTGGGGATACCAATATATATATATATATATATATATATATATATATATATATATATGTATGTATATATATATATATATGTATGTATATATATATATATATTTGTTGCCCATCAGCTATCTATCTATCTTTTGGTTTGTCTGTTCATATCTGTCTTAGTTGCTAAGATACTTACATAGTTTGCCTATGGTGCTTAAATCCGAGTAAAAGTCTAGATTTCAAATGTTGAACTGGCTAAGATATTGATAGTTAGATATCAGGTAGATGCTTACGAAATGTTGTTTTTTGAATATTAGGATGAAGGATGATGTAAACCAGAAAAATGGTGAATATTTAATCAAAATATGACCCATTTGCAGCAATATACTTATTTCAATGATCCTCTAATAATAATAATATGCCATTTATTAAATTCTTTAGGGATTAGTGATCACGATTTCATAAAAAGCATAAATTATGACTTCCCTATTATTGAACTTTCATAATGGATATGAAGTTCAAAATGCTTGACAAGATGATAATCTGTCGAAGAAATGTTATTTGAATATAAAGGATGCTGCCAGTCTTTTTACTCTATGCTTAGACACAACAGAGTCTTTCCCTTGTGTTTACTTCAGTATATTTTGGACCGATTTTCCAAACTTTTTAAGCTTTCCTATTACCTTAAGATGATGTGATATGGTTACTGTAGAAGTCATAGTCTCTAGAATGAGCTTGAACCTTTGCTAATGGGTTATTGGCCTCTGCTGTAAGGTTGAGGCTTGTTATTTATATCCATAGTTCCACCCTTAAACCTAATGATCCACCACTGAACAGTTCACCCTGTTGTGATATTTCTTCCAGATCCTTTGCTGGTCATCTTTAGCAGCTGGGGAAACATTATGACCTAATTTGGAATCATACTTGAAAATTAGTTTTACTATTTCAGCAGAGACCTTTATTATCAGGGGACTCAAAAACTTTGAATAATAACAAAATATATCTTGACTTATATTGTGTACACCAAAAAATACAATCAAGTTAGTAAATCTTCCACTTTTCGCACTATCTTCTGTGATGCAAAAAAAAAAGGACAGTTCATGTGTAACAATATGATGAATATGTCTGGTTAGTCACTCAATAGAAACTGTCATGCGATCGATGTCTTTTGGTAGCATGCCGTGTAGAGTGTGTTCAATTAAAAAATTGGAAAAAGAGTAATCAATGAATAAATCACGGCTCTTGTTCTTTGTTGGGCGGTACTTACTCATGAATGTTGACGGACACAAACTGAAGGACAAATTTAGCATATATTTACATTGTAAATTGAAACATCATCTTGTGTTTAATTTTCAAAAAGCAAAATGAAACATCTTCAGACATAACAAGGAGTACATGCTTAAATTTTCAGTCCTCTAGCTCCATTGGAGTGGTCTGTACTTGCTACTTATAGATAGATTGATAGATAGGAATGAGCAGTCTGAAGTATACAGATTGTCGTTAACATGAATGAGATAGATTGGCACTACACAATCTTCTTGATCTCCATAATCCTCCATTTATCCTTGTGCTGGACCAACTTAAGCTTAGTAAATGTTGAGACAAAAATCTCATATAAGTAGTCTGGTCAGTCACACGATCAATGTTTTTGCCAGCACGCCGTTTGAGGTCATCAATTAAATACTTGGAATAAGAGGTGATAAATGAAGAAATTACTTCTCTTACCTTTTGTCACTTGACACTTGCCTTTTGCAAAGTCTGAATTAAAAAAAAATGTGTGCGAATGCTACTGGACACAAACAAAGGGGTCAATTTACCATAAATTTGCATTGTAAATTGCACCCTCACTAAAAAAAAACCGTTGGGTCAGGTACAAAACTTTTTTTCAAGACATAAGAGGTAAATGTTTGAATTTTCGGCCTTCAAAGTCCGTTGATGTGGCCTGTATGAGTGACATGCACAAGCAAGTCAACCAGACCCATTTAAAAACTGAAGATACCTATGCTGACAGTTTTAATGACATTTTCGGTTGACAGTTTCTAGCAAATATAATACTTTAAGAATTCTTTTACGCAATAAAACACAGATTGTCAGACTTTGTCTGTAGCTTAGATTCTTGGGATATTTTCCCACTCGTTCTATACCATAGACACATTGAGCTTTGAAAGATTTTCTCAATAAGTTTATTGTTGAGACTTTATTGCTATTACTAACCGACCGTATATATGATTGTAGATGTACAGCTGGATAATAATCCATGAATATACCTATTGGGGGATATGAAAGGAAGGATAATATACTCTAATCTAAGCCCGGAATATATATCTTTTTCAATAGAAAAGGATGAGCTGAGACAATAACAAGAAAATCTCTCTCAGAAAGGAGAGAAATACAATGTAAATGTGAGAAACAAACAGAAATTTATCAGCTTCCATCTGGTTGGTTTAAAAAATAATTCTATAAGAGTATTAAAAACCATCAACCAAATCTGTTGATATAGGTTCCATCAGTTTTTAAATGATTCTGGTTGGTCACAATGTAAATGTGTACTTATGTTCATGATGTGCCAAAAGATTTACCCATCATTTTTCAAGATTTATTAAAAATCAAATAGAGGTATGTGAATAGTATAAAGCACATATATTCCATTATTTATACTGAGTTCATGTTTACAGTCATTTTTTGATGTGACTACTTTTTGCCTTGTCATGGCCTTTCAAGGGGAGGTAACTGATTCGCACAAAGACCGCACTATATCTGTGTCTAAATTGGACCAGGATTTGACAAGAACTCACTTCAGAGCAGCAAGACTACTGTAGGATATCTTTGAAATACCACTTTCTAAAATGGACCAGATGACAAAATCCATAAGATTAATGTCTGGGCTTGAAGGAGGCCAGATTTTTTAACCCAAGAATCATTTGAATCATCTGCTCCAAACCTAGGTGATATTAGATGTGTGAGCAGGCTAATCATCAGCAACCTAAAGTGTTAAAACCCACCAGACTATAGGGATACCTTGAACTATTTTTAGATCTTCTCCCCCTGCTTGTCTAGACAGTTGACCTCCAGATAGCAGCATCCGGAAGTTTGCACCAAGTTAATGTCTGTGATTTGCTGCACTTTTTGGTGACTCCGGTCGATTTGAGTCACTTCATGGTCAAGACTGGTCATGGCTACATAGTTCCCTAAATTATTGCCAAGTCTGAAAGATGAAGCTATGTCTTCTAGAAAACTAATTACATTCCAATCCTACTTCCCTCATATTTTCTCATTGACTAGCAAGCACTAACGTTTCCAATCAACGCTAATCATAAGAAGAAAGGAATGAACAAACCTGCAAGTATTTCCACATAAGAAAAACAGGTAAAACAGGTAAGTTTGTCTTTCTTATATTTTCCATTACTTGACTTCTTGACTTCCTTTAAATTGGAGTTATTATACAAGGTAACACCCTTTCTTCAAGCATTTGATAATCTTACCCTAATCACTAATCTCTAGAGAGATTTTGTCACATCAGATGCAAGTGTGGCCCATACCATCACCCAAACAGGCTTCTGACAATAAAAATTGGTTCTGCTTCCTTCCAGAAAGGCCTCCAGCATCGGCTGTATAAACCCTATCATTTTGGAAGATTTGTCCCAGCCAGCACAATGAAAATCTTGTCATTCAATATGAAGACTTAGTTTTTCAGTCCAACCCTTCCAAGGTGATGATATGGTCACTTACACACTCTGATTCCATACTTTATACCTGTAAACATAGAAAGAACAGATTTTGGTTTATGAGATATAATCAAATGAAGGGTAAATCTTTCTGTGTCATGAACACAGACAGAACCTATGAAAATAGAGGGATGAAAATTTAGATATTCACTTCCTATCATGTCCAGAAAAAACACCATTTCATCGAAGAATTCCCCTTTAAATAGGTTTGGTTTGCAATATAAGTTTATGCTAAATTGATCCTGTAATTAGTGCCATATTTGTTTTTTTGAAAATTATGACTTTTCTAGTGATCACTTGCCAACAAAAGGTGAGAGTAGTAACTTATTCATTGATCACTCCTTTTTCAAATATTTTAATTGATCATCCCCAACACGGCATGAAAGATGTTAAATGAGAGATGAGGAAAGATGAATAGTTCCAATTGAGTGACTAACCCGACCTATGTATTTTCTTAATTAAGGGCTGCTTTATAACAAATGCTACTGGCTCTAGCTAAATCCAGCTTTGGACTCCTGACCACGCTGTTGCCAAATCGAAATTTTTTTTTCTTGAATTGACTTCTGAAAAGCTTTAAAAAAATGCAAGTCCCTGCTAAAAAAGTATTTAGCCATTTAATGACTATTTTTTAAAGCTAATAATGGCTATATTTACTTTAAATTGCTAGGAAATAGCTAGAAATTGCTGGAAAACACTACTACAAATAGGTTAAGAATAGTGTTGTGTTGCATATCACAGAAATTCAAACAAGGGCACTGGAAGCAATTCAGGGGAAGGTGCATTTCAGAGAGGGTATTTCTAAGCTATGTATCTTTTATTGTGAAGTTGAAAGGCAATGGCAAAAGAGCATAGAGTGCTTCACAACCACAAAACCCTGATGGTTCACAAAGGTATTACAAGCATGGTAATGTTTAATATTGAAAACCGGAAATTATTGATGTTTTGTTGATGTGAGAAAAACAGATACTACACTTTGATCTGAAGAGTGCAAAATGTGAAAAGTTGGTTTAATGTGGGATAATTACTCCAGTCCCCACAACTAGTGTTGCAAAGGCATTAAGGAAAGCCCAACAGTGCAGTGCAATGGGACGGTACATTCTCAGGGCATACTGATCTTCTGAGACAGGGCTGAGTTATATTTGAGTCCACAGGCCTCTTGCACTTAACAATGCCACACCTCAGTAACCTATCATTGGGTACATCATTGCACTGGTAAAAAAGGCTGGACAATGAAACTAGTATAGTCTTATTTACACAAGCCTCCCATGAGAACAGGATGTGACACAAGGTCAGTTCAATGTTGGGATACCATGTACGTCAACATGTAGATAGGATTTTCTAAAAAAAAATTCTCTTTAGTCCTCACATCTATTGTCGCAAGGATGTAAGAGCGTTGATCATTAGGACAAATCCTGGGTCAATTGGACTTGACTACATAGAACATGAGGCAAAACCCTAATTGGCATTGTTCATGAAACTAAGATAGTGACCCAAAATTAGAATTGAAAAAAAAAAAGATTAAGTATAGCAATGTATTCTAAAAGAGTGCCACTATGGAACAAGGTAGATGCTAAGATATTGAGATGATTAAAATGAGAAAGGATGAATGTCTTAAATTTTTTAGTTGCCTTTAATTTGAAGAACTCTTTCTATCAACTCAAAATGCAGTTTCTTAAAAAATAAGTAATAACTGGAGTGAAACAGAGCAGCAGGCTCAAAAAACTCTCTGAGAAGTGCAAATTTCTGGAACTGTCTTAGAAAAGCTGGAATCGACTTAAGTTGTTCATATTTCCAGCTAACTTTAAAGATGTTTTATGTACTCATTCAAAGTACACTTATCAAATTAATTAACTAGGACTACAGAGCAAATTGCTTATGAGAATAGAATGTTTACTTTTATGAAACTTACTAATTATTTCAAAGATTGGACAGATTTTTGACTATCATAGATTTTATCGGATAAATTGGAAAAAGTTCCAGCCAGATCTAACTGAAAAATGGTTGATTCAATAACACTGGGTTGTCTACAACAAGTGACTGTCGATCGAACAAGTTCATCCAAGGGCATTTTTGTCGTCTTCTGTGGCTGCAGTTGAAGATCAAAAGATGTTTGCTCCATAATGTGAAAGGAAATGAATTTGACAAAACACAGAAGTTTGGCATTTTGTAGATTTAAGTAATAAAGTATTGGGTTTTTTTGTTGTTGTTTTTTATCTATATATTAAAGAGAGTCTAAATAATTAACAGATTAAATTTCATAGGGAAATTTTTTTGGTTTGGAGAAAAATCTTATTTAGTTGGCGATTAGAAACAAATATTTTCTTTATTTATGTATTCCCAGAAGGTAACTAAATGTGATGTCTGAGGAAGCCCTGAGAGTAGAGCAGCCAAAATGTTCAGTCAAGGACAATAAAGAAAAGGAAACTGACCCCATAAAATCAAAATAGAATGACTCATTTGTTTCAGAGATAAAAAAAATAATGAGCAAATCACATCAATAATAAACAACAACTAAAGTGCATTTTCCATATCAGGAAAGTATTTTTCCCGGTTTACAAGTTTTCAAAAGGCCTAGTATGACACGCGGCCGTGGATACTTTGGTACTATACTTAAAGATTGACTAAGAAAGTTGTTATTTTTCAGCATTAGAAGATGCAAAGTTTACTATTACAGCTTCAAACACTAAATATGTGAGAAAAAAATTTCAAAAAATTTCTGTCAATTATTTCTCAATATCTACTAGTGTTATGTAATATATTTCAGTGAATTTTATGTTTTACTCAAAATTAGATATTATGGTTCTATGTGTAAATTTTCTCTAGTTTTGATCATTAATTGTTCACCATATAACTATTTGGGGTCCAACAATCCCCCACGTTATAGCACGAACTGCACAATAACACGACACGTTATAACGAGGGAGGCTCATACATATATATATTTGATTATATAAGTATATATGCATGTATGCATATATATCCACATGTAAGTTTTACAAGTCATCTCGTTAACATCTGCTTCTTAGGTAGAAAGGATTTTCAAAATGTAAGCTAAGCAATCTATTCCTTCAGGTAAAATTCTCTCGCAGGTGCAACTAACAGTTCTTCACAGTAGAAACAATTCTTCAAAAATCTGAATCAAGCAATTTTGAAATAAAAATTAATTATGCCGTGTTTTAGCCTCAAGTGGGTAAACTTTCAGAATGTTATTTCATGTCTATAGATGTTGAAAAGAATAAAATAGTAGTTTCTAATACATTTTTTTTCAACTACATGTCTAAAAGTTATTAGCACTCCTAAGGAACATTTATACATGTAAGCATATCATCATCATCATCATCACCATCATTATTATCATCATCAGTCTTTTATCATTTGTTGTTGGACATGGACCTTTCCAAGGATTTGCCACACCTCTCTACCATGGGTGTCGTGAGCCAATACTTTCTGAACCTGTCCAGTTTGTCTCTCCATCTCATACTCTATTGGCCTTGGTTACGCATTAGATCTCTGGGGATCCATGTTGTGAGTCATGATGTCATGATGTCCATTCTTGCAACATGACCAGCTCATTGCTATTTGAGTCTCATCCTATGATGTCTTAGACTCCTGTTTTCACTTTTTTCACTAATATACTGCACTGTCTTGTGATACCTCCATGTCAGGTTGAGCATGATTCTCTTGTATGCATGTTGCATGGTTCTCATTTTGAGGCTCATTTTGGTTAGGTTCCATGTTTCAGCTGCATAACTGACTATTTGGAGGATGCATTGGTTGTATACCTTCATTGTTCTTGAAGGTTGAGCTTGCTCTACCAAAAGCTTGCGAACCTAGGGTTATTCTCTGCTTGATTTCTTCTTCTTTTGAGGATTTCATGTCAATTTGTTAAGCTGAGTAGATGTAGTAGTCTATTTTCTCCAGCTCTGCATTTTTAATTTTGATTGTTGTCTGTTCATTTCAAACATGTTTGTTATACATGACCTTTGTTTTGCTGAAGTTCATGTGAAAGCCAACTTTCTTGCTTTCTTTGTTCAGTTTGTCATGCATTAGTTTGAGGTTGTGAAGGTTCTCTACAAGATGGATGATGTTGTTTGCAAATCTGGAGTTACTTAGGTATTTGTTGTCTATTCTGATTCCTTCGTTTTCCGATTCTAGGTTTCGGATGATCATCTCAAGGCAGGACATAAGGAAATTGGATGAGCTTGTGTCACCTTGTCTAACCTCTTTTCGGAGCCGAGTCTTTGTGCTGCCTAATAAGGGAGCTGGTATGACGGTGTTTATGTCATTTGACATATATGGGGTCTACATGCAGAGTGACTGCATCTATGACCTTGGGAATCTCCACTGAGTTGAAGACCTTCTTGGAATCGATTAATGCTACCATGAATGGCATTTTATATTCTACTTATTTTTCTTTTAGTTGATTTATCAAATGGAAATGGTCCATGGTTGAGCAGCTTCTTCTAAAGCAAGCTTGTTCCTGTGGTGGGTTTTTGTCAAGGGTTTTGATGATTTAGTTGGTGATAACTTTGGTGAAATGTTTGTAGATGCAGTTGAGTAGATTTATCAGTCTGTAATTATAGAGGTCTCTCAGGTTTCTTTTTTATATAATAGCAATATGATTGCAGTGTTTTAATTTTCTGAGACTTCACTTTTGTTGAATAAAATGGGTAGTTTCCCACCAATGACCTTAGTTGCTTTTCGAGTTGGTCGATGGTGATGTTATCTGGTTCAGGGGGCGTTTCCAATTTTTCTTTTTGTTTGATGGCTTATTTCACAATTTGCAGTATAACTTTGGGGAAGTCTGTGCCTAATTAATATGATGTTTGCACAGCCAGCACTGTAAGCCAATAGCGGCTTCCTTTAGTTTATAAACATTTGGTTGAAGAAGAAACCAGGAGATGTTTATATATGTATGCAGACATTCATAACTTGAAGGAATATTTTTTCAGCATACCCTTATCCATATATACACAAATCCATGCACTCAAGGTTTGTCCTAAAAGTATTAAGACACTTTGAATATCTCAGGAACTGGATGTGCAGTCTTGATATAACTTGGCAACCAACTGAAGGGGACCTTAGTGTGCATACATGAACAACCTCTTCTGTGGGCTTACTCAGTTGGGAGTGAGATGCTACTGAGCAAGCTTCTGTACTGTGTGACTGAGCTTACCCACTTGTCTTGTCTTGTGCATGGTTTTGGGTCAAAACTTTGTATCACCCAGGTCTGTCCAAATTTGGCTCTTCCCTGTTAAAAGGGAGGAGATTTGAAACCATGGAAGAGATTAAGGAGAATTCAATGATGCCAATTCTGAAAAAATTTTATGAATTCACTCGTGTTTGTCATCAAAATTTCTCAATGAATATCATTTTGTGGAAGGCTGAGCTATGATCTAAGGAACTATTGATTAAATTTGGAGGAAGACCCAGGAATTTTCATCATTTGGAAGCAATTTACCCATACAGGTTTGGTTAGTAACTCAATTAAAACCTTCACATGACCAGCATTTTTTTGCAGTATGTAACTTTTTTCGCCTTTAGTTGGGTAGTGATCACTAAAAAAATCTGATTTTTAAAAAAATGAACACAAATGCTGCTGGGCACAAACTAAAGGATCAATTTGGCATTTCGCCAATTGAACCCCCTCTTAAAACCGAGGGGGAGAAGGGCTTTGAAGAAACAAAAAAACAAACTTTCCTTTTGAAATGATAAAGAGCAAATGTTGAAATACTCAGGCCTCTAACTTCATTGGTGCAGACTGTACATGTGATACATAGTTGGCCAGCCACCCAGCTGAACCACATTGAAAACTGAAGAAACCTATATTGACAGATTTATTGACAGTTTTGGTGGTTGGTTCTTAATATCAAAGCAATAATCTGAAAATATTGGAAATCAAAACTTACATAATCACCTCCCCCAGCATCAAAGATATATATGATCCGATTTTCATTTAGTTTTAATGGCAATGGAGTTGGCAGAGGCACATGCTATCAGAGTGCTTTCTAGTTTAGATATTGACTGGCAAAAGATGTTTATGTCTGACTGTGTTCGTGTCACCTATTTTCAAGTGGACAGCATGAATTACAAGGAAAGAGTACCTTTTACATTCAAATTCCAGCATTATCCTTATGATCTGGTTGTGGGACCATAACGATGAAGATGTACACTCTCCCTTTGCCACCATCAACAGTTAGTGGCTGTTGCATGATTCTCCAAGTCAATAAATTCTCTCACTGATTGCAAATTAATGAGATATCAGGCAATTTTGCTCCATTGGTTGCACAGCTGTACATAAAATTGATAAATAAATCTTTATCAATAATAGAGGAGCACACTAAACCAATGTCACTCACAGATATAAGATATAATTACAGCTGACTAATATATCCACACTGTCATTCCCATTGTTATTGAGTTTATGGGAACAGTTTTATCTGGAGTGCGTTTCAATAATCATTGTGTGCCATACAAAGCCTATATATATGCTTGGTTTATAAATGAACATATATGATCAAGTGGCTATATATATATATATATATATATATATATATATATATATATATATATATATATATATGATGTATAATTTAATACTTTAGTACTTGGATTAAATAAATGAAATATTTATTGATCAATGCAAGAGAGTAATAATCTTGTCATTATATTCAGAGTCCATTAAGGAAATCCTTTTGTTCTTATTCAGTAATTTAGGTGCCATATATATATATATATATATATATATATATATATATATATATATATATATATATATATATACAAATATATATACAAATATATATATAGTAGAAAGGTTTTAAAAGGTTTTTAAAATTGTCTTTGTTCTGGCTTTGAGACCTCTTCAAATGAGTAAAGATCAACTTCAGATATACATACATGTATTTGTAATTGAATATTCATAATATATATATATATATATATATATATATATATATATATATATATATATATGTGTGTATGTATGTATATATATATATATTTATAGAGATATATATATAAATATATATATATAACTCATTAAAAAAGGGTATATAATCTGATAATGATTATAAATAAATAAATAGCCATTGTATAGTTCAATGGTAAGAGCAACACTACGTTGAAGCTGCTATTCTATTGGCAGCCCCATTTTATTTTGGACACATGCATATATATATTTATTTGAGAGACCAGGGCACAATGAGACAACCCAATGTAAAGTGCTGCCATCTAGTTAGAATACCATTCCACAGCCTTTCTTCCAGCAATATGACTGAAAAGATGATGTGATGAGAGGTAAGTTTACCATAGTTCGCTCATTTATTCCAATCCTTGGTAAAATATTCTTCAAAGATGTTTTCCCAGAGTGAAGTGCATTAGCAACATTTTGTAGAAGAATTTTGGGTAATTCTAAAATCCCCACTTAAAAAGGAAATGTTCCAGACAATGACATGATCTGGGTAGAAACCCATGATTCGCAATTTAGATATATAGGCTACTGTACCAAGATCTTATGTGATATCACAGTTTTTGGCATGCATAAAGATACATAATAATGATGTTTGTGTGAAGATATTGTTGAGAACAATGTGAAAGTGTCAGAAGGGATGAATTTAGATCTGTATATTGAGGCCATTAACCCTTTCACCCTTAGCACCAACAGCTTAAAAAGGAATCTTTTGTTGTTCATTCTTGACAATCATGATGGCAAGATTTCAATTTGTATTATTGACATAGCCAGGGAAATAATTTGACTCACCTTGCATCAGTAACAAGATGAAACCCTTGATGTGTCAGATTTTAAACCATTCAAAACATATTACGACAAAGCCGTCAGCACCTGAATGCCCCGGAATCCTGGAAAGCCCGTCATGATATATCAGATTGCCCATTATGGTGGTATAGCCCACGAAAAGGCAATAACATCTTTTAACATTCTTTCTGGTTTAGAAAAAATGGATGAAAATGTGTTTTTCTGAGGTAGATTTTCTCAGCTCTGTCATCACGGGTCTACCAGCCCTATCAACCATCAAGGAGACCATTCCCATCATAGAAGGAACAGCTGGACATCCAAACCAATCCCAAGAGCCATGTATATCAGCTACATTTTTCATCTCAACAAGAATGCCAGGCAAACAGTACAGTAAAAAGGGGAAAAGCTTTGTCACTAGTGCCACACTTACTAGAGAAGCACTGTTCTGAAGGAAGACTGAAGACAAAATTCAGGAAAAAAAGGAGTTGAAAGCAAGAGAAATGACCCTCACCCCATTAAAATAAAAAACAATACCTTGCATTGGAGAGGATCCTGTCCTTGATGATTGTGAGAATGAACTTGAAGAGAAATTCGAGGTCTTCTGTCCTACACATCATTTTCTTAGGGCATATCTCTGAGGGTGTTTATGATCTTACTGGGTTTAAGACTGAGTAAAAAGATTTGAAAATCTCTTACATTCAAAATGTGTTGAAGAACAAAGGTACATCAGGAGATTCTGAAATCAGCTTTCTCCAGCCAAGCCAAAAGTAAAAAGGAAGTTTATGATGTCAACTGTCTCAAAAATAGAAACTGTGCTTGGTTTGCAGTCTTTCCATGTGGCATGTAAGCTGTCTCAATGTGCCCCATCTGCTGTCTCAAGATAACCTGATGCAAGGGGCACATTGAGACATCCTACTACAAATTTTAAAATTCTATGATAACACTGGGGGATAGAACATTGCATCCTCTACTAATTCAGATGAGTTACACATTTTATTGTCTCCAATATACACAAACACACATACATATATATATATGACCAGTATATTGATGTGATAATTCATCCAACAGCATTAAAGTGGAGAGACAATTTAGAGGGCCATATATACAAATGAGATTTCTTCATTTGATTTGATGTTTTGTTGGTTTGCAACTAAGAACATACACATATGTATATACATATATCTACACACATACAAACACATATGTATCTCCAAAGGTATAAATGCAAGCAGCCTAGGAAAAAGACAACTCTGAATTCAAAACTAGATACTGGAGTCCTTGAAATAGATGTTGTCTTCAGCCTTGTTGTAGCAACTCTTTTGACAATACTGGTGCCAATCTGTATCAGCCATGGCCTTCCTTTTGGACAGCATTGGTACATGGAGAGAGGGATACTCGCTGCATCTGTAAACACCTGTCTCCCATACAACATTGCTCAAGCCTGCACCAAGGATAGAATAGAAGTAAGACTTTCCAAGAACAGATCCCTTCTTGTGAGATCGACTGATACCACCACCCTAGGAATGCAACTATTACCAGAGATAACCTCTTTCGAAAAATCTTTCATATTTTGCATGGAAAAAGAGACCTCCTCTGAGATTTTTCCACACAAATGTATATGATAAAAATATATATGAATAAAAGTGGGCCAGTAATTTTTTGATCTATCTATCCAGTTTATCCGCATAAAGTTTATCGCATATTTTTTGACAATCTTTCCCCTTTCGAATGACACAAGAAACATCAATATATATATTCTGATTCTAGGAAAGTGTCTGATCACAAGGGTTTTGGATAAAAAAGTGCTTATCTGAATACTGATATAGACAAGCATACAAACATGCATTACACATACAATGGCAAAGGACACAATTTATACGGATACAGGTCTTGTCAGTCACTCTATAGAAACAGTTGGGTGACCAACATTTTTAGCATCATTATATGTTGCATGTGATGAATTAAAAAATTGGAAAATGGCGTGATCTTTTTCCTTTCGTTGGGCTGTGATCAATAAAGAAGTCTGAATTTTAAAAAAACAAACATGAATGCAAAAACTGATGCAAACACAAACCAAGGGATCGATTTAGCATGAACTTACATTGCGAATTGAATGCCCCTACTCAAACCCTACTTGGAGGGGAATTTTCAAAAATAAGAAAAAGCATTTCTTCTAGACATAATAAGGAATAGCTCATTGGTGTGGCCTATATGCATGATAGATTACATAGCCAGCCAGACCAACTTGAAAACTGAAGAAATCCATTGTGACAGTTTTGGTTGACGGTCTCTGATACAAACTGATTTTCATCTGTTTTGTACAAGCCAAGATATAGATGGAGAAGTCATAACAAAGAACAAAGCCTCTGTTAATAGTTTGAATAAATTATTCAACATCTGTGTTAAACTTTCCTCATAAATCTAAAAGTTTAGACACTTACAGCCAGTCATATAAGTGTCAGCAGATAGATTGGAGCATCAGCTTTTCAGGCTCTTAATAAACACTAAATAGTTTTGAATATTAGTTTTGGTTATGTATTTTAGAAGATTCTACGTGTCTTAGGGGCTAGGGAGAGAGAAACAGCGTTTGTATGAGGTTGTTTGAAAAGTGATAGAACAGTTGTAACAAAATAATTGTAAAAACCTGTTCAATATCACACCAATGTACGGTCTAGAGTTTTGAGAAGGGTCATTAACAAGAACTGCGTTGTTAACACGTTGATTTTTAGCTGAAGAAATGGAAATATAACATCCAAATAAGTATTGCAACCATCAGTGGCAGAGCCAGCTTAAAAATTTTTGGGAGATCCAGGCTGTATTTGCCAAATCAAAAAAAACAAAAATTTGGGCCCTAAATCAACTTCGGAAAATCATAAAAAGAACGCTAAAATGCACTAACAATGTTGTTAGCTAATTTATGACAATTCTCATTGCTAAAAATGGCCATATCAGTGTTTAAAATGGCTAAAAATTAGCAAAAATTGCTAGAGATATGAAGTAAAAATGCATTAAAAATGGCATGGCACAGGTTGTTTTTGCACAACAGAAACATAAAATTTGATGCCAGGTATTGAAAAAAATTGTTATACTCTTGTTAATATATTCTTTAATTTCGATTATTATTTAATTATGGTCAAGCTGATAAATTTCAAAGGGATCAGAATGTTTAGTCATGGCTTTATTAAATTGTCCGAAGTTCTCACTAATTTTACTGTTTTGATTGATCATTCTTACAACTGAAGAAACAATTTTCAGTTTAAAGTCAATAGATATAAGAGTCGCTCCACCATGCTTGATCATTGTGAATGCAATGGTTGCAAAATACACAAGCTCACTCAATGACATCTCCCAGCCGATTGAGTAAATCTGGTGGAGAGTGTCTGTTCACGTTTGTGCAGTAACATTCCTCAGTCTGGTTGGTTGCTATGTCACATCAAAGTTATATAACGGGTTGTCAAGATATTCAAAATGGCTGGATACTTTGCGAACAGGTGAGGTTTTTTCTCCAATCCTCCATTCCCGCTGATTGATTGACAAAGATTAATCTGGCTCTAGAGAAGGGCAAAGACATCATCAACCAAGCGGAAATGATTGAAACAACAAAGATGGGCCTTCTGGCCTTCCTCTGGAGTCTGTCTCGTCTCCGACCCCCCTGGTAACCTTCTGGAAAGGTTGAATGAAACCCTCTAATCAAATCATCCAATCAGTACGTCAAGCACAGATACCAACACCACATGGTTGCTACTAATTAGGAGAGAACAGACATTAGATTTAAGGCTCCAAAATATTACTACCTGAGTCTCTTATGGGACATGACCTAATTGATATGAGCTGGTGAAGATCATCTAGGTCGTGGAAAGTTTTGATTTCAATTCCTTGGTCAAACAGTGCAGAAATAAACAGCAGGTCATCAGAGAGGCAGATTGGTATCATAGGGGAGAACTGATGAATTCCGAAAATTCCTATTGAAGAACACCAGATGTGACAAATATTGGAATGCGAACTGAATACACTTGCTGATTAAATGGAAGATTTTGTCCAACGTTGTTGGAAGCTTTTGCTATGTGAAATACCTGATGAAGGCCAGAGAGTGAATCGGCAGGAATGTTGTGATGAAGAAAACAAAGATAAAAGAACCAGCATGAATAAACCAATACAAAATAGTAACAATAACTCATCTCAGAAACTCAGATAAAAAAAGATAAGAATTTTGCCAAAATAGATGTATTGAGTGAAAGCATATCATCATATTGGCTTAATATGGTAAATTAGTACTTTTAAATTTGTAGAACTGGTACACTACCAAGGCATCAAGACTCACGCCAGATTATCCATTCTGATGGACCAACAGATGCTGTATAATAGTATTTCAATAACATACCTCAGACC
>OY735207.1:63657459-63837459 GCA_963457665.1 Thysanoteuthis rhombus
GAACTTTTTAAATGTGACAGTTAGACATAAGTACAATTTCATCCAGTATCATATTCTGCAATTACAGTAAATCTGACTGAAAGCTCTTTTTACCATTCATTGGTCTCTTCTATCTGTAGTTCGAAGAAATGAATAGTCAGAAACGTTATGACTACACAGAAGATGAAAAGAAGTTGAATTGTACGAAACAAATTCGGCATGTTAATGACCCTTCTCAAAGCTATGGACGAAAACAAATGTTTGCTTCTTTACCAGTGATTGGTTGAAACCAGTTCCAATAATACAATCCATTTTTGACGGCTGAATCGCTGAACTTTAACCTCATTCCTCAATAGAGTCTTAACATCAGAGCTTGAACAGAGCTGCAGATGTTTGTTCCTGTAGGCCTGTTTTGGAACACGAAGCCACAACCACCGCTGAGGTTTCAGCAGCAAGGATATCTTCATTGGAATGGAGCTGATGGCCCTTCGTTCACCCAAGCTTTCGACCAGCTATAGTGACGACCAAGCTGTAGATTTTTTCTGTCAGAGTAATTGTCTCTTAGATGGGCTACTGTATAGCGATACAGGGCTCCAACTGCTCTGCTATTTACCCACATTTTAGGGGTAAAATCAAAGGAAGGGAATTAGTACAAAGTGAATACAGACTCTGATGAAACGTAAATTTGATCTGCTGATTCTGTTTTCCATGCCAGTAACCGTTACACAGCTCTGCCCCTTCAACGCAGCTGATGTCACGTGTGAACTGAAAGTTCAATGAGGTGATCACTATAAAGTTTAAATGCTATTATTGCTTGGTCCCATGACCCCGAGTGAAAGATTTTTGTAAGTAAGAAGCATCGTATCAAGGGACATCTTTCTATTGTATCAAGTAAATTTAACATGAAACAACTGAAAAAATTGGTTTTAATACAAAAAGTTTAAATGCTTCCATTGCCAGACCACGAAACCCAGGGTTTAAGATTTTTCTAGACAATAAGTGTTTTATCAATGGACACCTTTCTACCAAATTTCAAATAGATCTAACTTGAAACAGCTGAGAAAATTGACTTTAATATATAAAGTTTAAATGCTATTATTGCCAGATCATATGACTGTAAGTAAGAGATCATTCTAGGTTATAAGCGTCTTATCAAGGCAAAGGTTTTTACTGAGTTTCCAGTGAATCTGACTCAAAACAGCTGAGAAACAATAAGTGTACAGACCGACTGATAAACGGATGGACAGAGAGAGTCTCTCATAGAGAGGTGAGGATGCCTCTAAAAAGAATGTCAAATATTCTATTAAAACTAACATACAACATGAACACGCACATATACAAAAATACTTTTGAATACATCAAAATATAATTGGAGAAATCTCTGTGAGTGTCTATGCATTGAGATACCTCAACAACTGGCCTTAGTATGAAGCCGATATTCGCCAGATATTTTAGTTACTATATCAGGCATTGCACTGTCTTGTTTGAAGTTGTGTAGATCAGCAGTTCTTGAGAAATCTAATAGAAATAAATAAAAAATAACAGATATTAGATATTTTATCTAAAATCCTAAATATAAATTTAGATATAAAATATCTAAATTGGCAACACTGAAAAGAAGTGACGAAGCCGTATACTCCAAAGTTGTTTTTTAGTACAACGGATGGTAATTCATTTTGCATGACGATTATAGCAGGCTGACCCACACATCATAAAGTCTGGCCCCTTCCAGACGTACACCTTTTGAAAGGACACTGCTCTGCTATACAAAATCCCACACGTATATGTACACATATAGCCAGTAGTTACTTATTTTACAAAATTGATACAAGTATGTAAGATGTCATGAAAGGGTTTAAAACCTTAATGTCTTCAGAAGTAAAAAAAAAAAGGGACATTCATGAAGTACATTATTTTTCGTTCGTAATTAAAATCTTCCTCTATTTTTTATAAAAGTTTGTCCACGAAAGTAATTAAATAGAAATATTTAACAGAAATATTATTAGATTTTTTAAAAAGACTTGCTTGTGATTTTTGAGACATGCTGTACCAGGCATGCATTTCTTGTACTTATTGTGTTTCAATCTGTCTGTCTGTCTGTCTGTCGGTCTCTTTCTCTCTCTTTGTGTTTCTATCTCTCTTCTTGCTTCTTTTAAGAAAATCCTTGTACATGATGATATAGATACAAAAATTCACAAATATAAACATATGGCATAGAAAAGTACAAATTTAATTGCACATGCACACACATGCGCATCTGCATATTCCTTCTTTTTTCCTCAGTCGGCATTTCTGAGTAGAACATAAAGATATTATCATAAGTATACAACCACTGGCTTTCATCCATAGGTTTCTCTCCTCCTTCCTCTTTTACTCTCCTCTTATTGGAATCTGTTTCTATCTATCTCTCTACCTATCTATCTAGCTATCCATTGAAAACTGTAAACATAGGTTTCTGCAGTTTTCAAGTTGGTCTAGCAGGCTGGCTGGCTAGCTATGTATGTGTGTATCATACTTGGAGGCTGCACCAGTAGAGCAAGTAGGCTGAAAATTTGAACATTTACTCCTCATTATTTTAACAAGGATGATTTTTTAAAAAAAACTGTTAACTCCCCTCCCTTCATTGCTTTTTAGTGAAGGGTTCAATTTGCTATGTAAGTTTTTGCTAAATTGATCCTTTAGTCAGTGTTTGCTTGTTTTTCATTTTTTTAAATTCAGACTTTTTTCAGTGATCACTGCCCAACAAAAGGATAGAAGAAAAGTAACTTATTCATTGATCATCATGCTACCAAAAGATACGAGTCATGAAACAATTTCTAATGAGTGACTAACCAGAATTGTCAATCTATCTATTTCCTTTTTTTCTCAATTGTCTTATACCACTATCTATCTATGATTATGAATTGAGCAATATTAGATAGAAACTCCGTTTGGAATAATCTTCAGTTATTAAACATTTAATGTATCACTTAGCCTAGACAACGTAAATAGAATAAACAAATTCTATTTTGTTCTATTTATGTTATCTAGACCAAATGATACATCCACCATGTAATGATAGAAGGACATTTCAAATAAAAGTTTCAATATAACATGACCCAAATTTATGATCATTCTGTTGGAACATAAATCGATTTCTCAATAACTATCTACCTATCTATTCTGGAATGACATTTCTATCTCCATTTCTCTCATTCAACCATCATCAGTCTATATATAATGATATCTTTACCTTGAACCTTTTTTTTCTGACCCTCTCTCAGTGTGTCCCTCTCTAGATATATGTATATATCCATGTGTCTTTGTCTTCTTTTTATCTATCTTTATCTATCTATATCTCCTCTTAAGCGGAGCCTGTGATTTCTACACGATGCAACACACGTGCTTATTAGCATACACATTCGCAAGCAAACAAAAGCAAGCATATATATATATACATATATATATATATATATATGTATATATATATATATGTATATATATATATATATATATGTATATATGTATATATATATATATATATATATATATATATACACACACACACACACACACACATACACATATATATATATATATATATATATATATATATATTGTTTTTTGAAAATCCCCATCCAAAATAGGTTTTCAGGGGAAGTTCAATTTGTAATCCAAATTTACACAAAATTGATTCCTTGGCTTGGGTTTGGCAGCATTCATGATTCTATTTTGAAAATTTGGACATTTTTTAGTCATCAAAAGGCTAGAGTAGTAATTAGTCCATTGAATTTTAATTGATCCCCCCAAAACACATGCAGCCAAAAGACATTGGTCACATGACAGTTTCTCTTGAGAAACCAGGCAGATCTAACTCTCTCTATCTATTCCAGCTTGTTTTACTATCTCTGTTTCTCCCATTCTATCCCTACCTGTCCATACCAATTCATATCTCTACCTCCTATCTATTCATTCTTCTCTTATCTGAGTCCGTCCATCTCTGTATGTATATATCTCTATCAGTGCATCTTTCTTTCTTTCTTTTGCCTTTTCGTCCAATCTTTTCACTTCCATCTTTTATGAACGAGAGCCTCTTTCTGATTTCTACATGATGCAATATGTGTACTTATTCACATGCACACACAAAGCTATACACACAGATACACACTCGTTTGGACACACTCTTTCTTTGCCTCCCTCTTCCTACCACCATCCAATCTTTTGCAAACCAACCTTAGCCTGATTCTTCTATGATACAATCCAATATTTTAACATCACTGGCAGCTGCCTAATGGAATTCCATTGGCCATTTATTTATGAGCTTTCTCACTCATGATTGGATAATCCATCTAATTAAAAACCAGTCGATTTAGCTGAAATGCCTTGTCAGTAAATGCACAGGCCACTGGACACTAAAGCTTATGACTTTCAACTCAAATAACCCAAAAGGAAATGGTTGCCTATCAAATGACCTTCCAAAAGTCCAGCTTTTTATTTAGCTCATTCCAAGTCTTCTTTCATTCCTCTTTTCCTTCATTTACTCCCATACATTCTTATTCTTTTCCTTCATTCATTTTCATTCTTTTCTCTTTTTTTTTGCTACCTGTTCCATCTTTTTTCTTTTTACCAATCTTTTCCGTTTTTCTTCTTTTTCTTTTTTTTTTCCGACTTGGCTCATTCACAGTCATCTTTCATCCTTTTTTCTTCATTCACCCCCACAAATTCTTTTTTTCTTTCATTGTCTCTTTTTCATTCTTTTATTTTTCCTTTTTGCTACCTTTTTCATCCTTCTTCTCTGTATTTTGTTCCTACTTTTATTCTTTTTTTCATTCTTTTCTCAATTATTTTAGAAATCTTTCTAAGCTTCAACTTCTATTTTTCGTAGTTCTATCATCCTACTCAGCATCTTTCCTTTTTCTTCTTTCCTGTCTTTCTCTTCTTTATCTTGCTTTTTACTTTCTTTTCTTTCATTGTTTCCTTCTTTCTTTCTTTTTAATTATCTTGATTTTTGGTTCCCAATTCTTTCTTTCTCTCTTTAAGTCTTCCTGATCCTTTTCCTTCCTTTTTCCTTCTTTTTCCTTCTTGCTTTCCTCTTCATTCTTTTTTCTCCAAGTTTTTCTAATCCTTTCCTTTTCCTTCCTTTTTTTCATTCTTTTTCTTTTTTCCTTTCCTCCTCATTCTTTCTTTGTCTTTCCCCCTTCCTTTCACCCAATCTTTTGTTTTTCTTTCTTCCTTTCTTTCACCTGTTTTTAATTTCTTTGCATCTTTGTCTTCTCCATTTATCATTCTTTTCTGATTTCATCTTTCTCTTTCCCTGATTACTTTAAATTTTCCATTCTTTTTTCCATCTTTCTCTTATTCATCCTTTATTTCTCTTTTCTTCCTCCCTCCATTGCTTCTCCACCCTTTCTCTCTTTTTCCTTTCTTTATTCTTGTTTTTCTCCTTCTATATCTAACTTCACTTTACCCCCTCTTTCTTTTTCTCTCATTCCTTCACCAAAAATAGCCTATTATTCCTATTACATTTAGCTTCAGTGCTTTTCTGTTATTTCCAACAAACAAATTCCTTTCTATTTCCATAAATTCCTGCCACCCAATTCTACTTTCACTCTCCAATACAATCAGCAAATTATTTTTTCACAATGTCAGCCATTTTCTTCCTCTCTTACTTCCATTTTCCATTTTCAATAATATTTATCTTTGCATTATCAATTCTCATCTGCTTTTACTCATTTATACTTATCTCTATTATACAAAATGAGAGAAAAATAAATACATACTCATGAAAAAAAAGTGCAGTTTCTTTCATCAATAACTCAAACTAAAAGTTCACGTTTTTTTATTATCATAAGTCTAAGAATATAATTGTGCTTTCACTTACATTCAGTATTTTAGTGGAATTACAAATATCATGTGACCTTATTTAGATCACTCATATCAATTTTGCAATAGGCAGGATATTCTAACATTCTTTCTGAACCTTATCACCCTTACTTTTTGTAATCTATCAAACAGTCCATTTCATGAATTATTGTTTGGTTTCGTTTCCATTTGGGAGATTCAAAATAAATTTGCAAATAATTGATATTGCCTTTCAAAAATGTTCCTTTTTTTTCAGGTACTAAAACATGTTTCTAATTTCAGAAACCTAATCTTTTCCTTGTCTTCTTTTTTGTTACAATCTACGTTATATCTTTTTTTCAACAAATCAGCCATATTGCTTTTTCTAACTTCAAAGATATGTTTCACTTTTAAAATAACAAACTCTTTTTCTCCACAAGAACCAGGAAATATTTTATCATTTTTGTAATTTTTTCAATTACAGAGCTACATTGAACAATTTAGCTCATATTTTATTGATATTTACTAAGCTCAGTTTGGCATGAAAGCCATGAATGTGAGGTACCCAATGAGGATAAAACTCACTACAGCTGCAATGATCAACAAGACAAATTAGCATACCATTGCTCAAGAACTAGGTAGCCTTATTGGTATTCATTAAGCTTAGGTTAGTCTGGCACAAGACCATGAAAGTGGGTAATTAGTGAAGCTCAAACTGCCAATGTAGAAGTAATAGTCTGCCAAATAAACTAGTTAACCATTGTCCTGGGACAAGGTGCTTTATAATTATCTACCAAGTATAGTTTAGTCTGGCACAAGGCAACAACTATAGGACACCCAGTGCTCAAACTCATTAATAGAAATAATAGTTTGTGAGACTAAATTGCTATCCACAGTTCTATGGCAAGGCACTCTTTAGAAAATATATTTTGTGGTGGTCTTTGGGATGCACTCTAAACAGAAAAGAATACAATCAAGAGGCCACAATTCTAAAGTCTTTTATAAGTCTTGGATAAGAGTGCAAGGTCCCATTGCCCTAGGTACACCCTTTCATGCTAATATTAAATGGCTGGATACATTCCAAAAAGTCCTTGTATTTCTCTTTGCCCTCTTTTCAGGAACTGTCAAGCAAAAATGTCAACATAAGTTTCTACAGTTTTTGAGTTGGTCTGTTAGGCTGGTTATGTATACATTATGTACACAGACTACACCAACGGAGCTAGAAGACTAAAACTTTAAATATTTACTCCTTACCATGTCTAGAAAAAAAAATCAATTTTTTTTACTTTTTGAAAATTTTCTCTTAAATAGGCTTTTAAGCAGGGGTTCAATTTGCAACGTAAGTTTTTGCTAAATTGATCCCTCAGCTTGTGTTTGGCAGCACACACACTAATTCTTTGACTATCCAGACTTGGTCACCCTTTTTACTAATTTTCTACCTGATCACACCTAACACATTATGCTGCCAAAAGATATTGGTCACATGGTGGTTTCTATTGAGTGACTAACCAGACTTGGTTGTTTTCTTTTTTAAAACCAGGTCGGACCTTATTTTCTATCTACAAGCAATGTTTTCTTTTTCAATTTCCATTTTCCATTTCATTTTCCAATCTTCCTTTTTCTTTCGAGGATCTAGATGTTCAAAATGATTTAAAATAATATTGATTCAGAAATTGAGAACCCATTTTGGGTAAGTCCATTCAAGATATATTTCAAGATATATGTATATATATATATACATATATTTCATATCCTTTTGATTCATATCAAAATTTCATTAAAAAAAAAATAGCATAACCATTACTAAATTACAAATGATTTCTAAAAAAAAAACTAGCTTTGTTCTCATTAAATATTCCATTACAGTATTTTTCCTATCTTTAACAAAAAAATCACTGATTTTTACGATTTGACTTCGCTTTGACCAGAGAAACAGATATCTTATTTTGTCAGGATGATACTTCAAATCAAATTTCTTAAAAGCAAATCTGAATTTTTAAAGCGTCTAATCAAATTTTCCTCCATTTTCTTTCTGTCAAATTCCCTTTTATGCTTCAGTCTTCGTTACCACAAAAAGATTATCTGTAAAGATTTTTAAAAGAAATGTACATTTTTATTGCCGGAAAATACTTGAAGAAAGAAAATACGTTTTAAGTTTCTGTTGCAAATGTCTTCGGTAATTTAATAAAACCTAAATTAGAGGGCTTTCTCAAGGCAATAAAAATGATTTGTTATTCCAACTAAAATTAGTTTGTAAAAAAAAAGTGAAAAGTAAAAACAATGTAAAAATAGTGAAATAGAAAAAATTAAAATAAATTTGCCCTCAAAGCTCTATAATATATATATGAATGTAAAGCTTTCTAGAATATATATATATATATATATATATATATATATATATATATATATATATATATTCATATATGCACACACATGCACTCTCACACATGTATATGTATCTAGAGCAAATCATAAATAAATGCGCGCATGCATATATATATTTGTTTAGTAAATGTGCGTGTATGTATATATATATATATTTATATATATATATATATATATATATATAGATATATATGTATGGAGAGAGAGAGAGAGAGAGAGAGGGAGAAAGAGAGAGATATGGAGCAATAGATGGAGCAATAGATGGATAACAAATATGTCAAAAATGAAAATGATTTGTTATTTCAAACAAAATTAGCAAAAAAGTTTCCCAATAATAATAAAAAAAAATTGAGGAATAATGGAAGAAAATAAAACAAGTTAAATTTGCCCTCAAAGCTTTTATCTGAATTCTCTTTGTGCTTAGGTAGGCGCTTGATATCTCTTATTCAGTGTTTGTAAAAAGAATTTGTTGCAATTTATTCGTGCACTTAGAAACTATCAAACAAAACTGTCAACATAAGTTTCTTCAGTTTTTAAGCAATTCTTGCTGGCTCTCTTTCCATCTCTCTATCTATACAGCATGTGTACACACCACACCTAGAGCTGAAAACTCAGACATTTACTCCTCATTACATCTAGAAGGAACTGATTTTGTTTTTTAAATTGCCCTCCAAATTAATTTTTTAGCAGAAGGGGGTTCAATTTACTATGTATCTTTAACCTAGATTAAACCCTTAGGTTGAATCTAGCAGCGTTAATGCTCGTATTTTTAAAGTTCAGACTTTTTTGGTAAAAAAAGGCAAGGGAAGTAATTTTTCAATAGATCACCCCTAACATAGCATGCTGCCAAAAGATGTTAGTCATATGATGGCTTCCATTCAAACCTTTCTCTCCATTATTTTAAATCAGGTTTTCTCAAGCTTTTTTACACTAGTGCCCCCTTTTAGCTATATTTTACCCCTCCCCAACATTCAAACTTTTGCCCCATTATGGGCAATATACCCCCAGTTGAAAATGTTCTTCTATTTCATCTACTTCCTTTAGCCCAATGAATACTTATATCAAGTAGCTTGACTCTTCGAAAAGGAACATTGCTATCTTCAATATGATGCTTGATCTTGGCTGAGCCAAATAAAATTCCTGATAAATCGTTTGCGGCAGATGTTTGGAGCTGCACACTTACACATGCTTGCATAATAAAATGAAATGTTGATGGAAATGGAAATTGATAATTAAAAAGTTTTTTCTGAATACGCATTCAGTTATTCACTGAGTGAGAGTTGCTTCCCCTCTTTTCCTAGACTTTATCAACATCAAACAGGAGAGAGCTTTTTCTTCTGTTTTTGATGAAGAAAAATCCATTTGTATGTGACTATTAATTACCCCCCTCTTTCTCAGCTCAATTTTTCAACCCTTAAGGGTGATATCACCCCTGCTGAGAATGCCTGCTTTAGATCGTAAGAGGCTCAGAAAAAAATAATAAGAAACCGTGTAAATCTTTGAGGTGTAATATTTTAATATCTTATTTTTAAGACATGATAGAGAACAGGCTTTTCCTCTCTGGGGATGAATTTTTGTCAAAAAACCTTTGTTCATTCTTAGTAAATGGGAACCATCTGAAAATTGAATAGTTGCATAGATTCAACAAAGACAATATTTTGTGAATATTTCTCCAGACAAATAGTTCTCGTTTACTGTATAAATCATTGACCCTGATACAATTTTGAATATTTAATAATGGAGGATGATAAAGAGTCAAACCAAGAAGGGGATGACCATGATAGAATTTTTTTTCAAAGTGCAAGGATCCTGCAAATTGGCACTTTACATTATAAAAGCAAACTATTTCCAGCTACAGAGACAAAATAGTACTCGGGTTTTGGGGACCAAGTCAGACTAAGAACTGACATTTTTTCTTTAGAAAGCTCAGCATCAACTAATGAAGCTCAGCATCGACACAATTGAAGCTCAGCACCAACATTGACAAAACTCAGCATCAGCACAAAATTTTTGTCATATTATCTTCAGATATATGAGGATACATGGTAAAGATATGAAAATGGTTGTTAACTGTACACATGGTCAAATGAAAACATGAGATTTGCCAAATTTAAGGACAATCAAAAAATCAAGCTCTTTTTGAACAATCATTTTGACACTTCTATAACAGTTATGAAAATAGTTGATGCATACACATGACTTAATCTAAACATATAATTGGTATATATGCGAATTGGTTTGCCTATCTAGCTCATGTTTCTGATATAATCTAATGTAAATAGTAGACTCTACTATGTTTGTGTCCAAGAGATATTATGGGATAGGGAAAAGAATGTGATAATCTGTTGTCATCGCAACAATTATTACATGAAAATTTTCATGTGACAAAGGAATGCAATGGCAGCAACTAAGAAAAAAAAAGAGAAAATCATTTATTGAGTGAGTCAGTTAGATGCTCTTTCTCCTAACTGTATCCAATTTTATAACAGCCAGACCATGATTAGGGGACAGTTGCTGTATATTTGGAGATGTTTCTGGCCAAAAACATCCCACAATGGTTGAATGCTAAAATAATAATAATGATTGTTTACAGCCGAAATGGCTCAAAATTTGAATTTGACCAAGTTGAACTATTGCTACCTAAATGCTTTTTGAATTGTCAAATTTAGCCATATTTTTCAATTTTTACCCATTATTGTATTAGTTTCTGTTAAGAAGAATTCTAACATAGGTACTAATTTAATTTTCCTAATGAATTAAAAAGTTTCATGAATATTTGTAAAATTCATAAGAATCTAAGATTTATTTAATTGGAATAAAATTGATTTCAATGGAAGTAAAAATCTAATAAATGACTAAAACTCCTATGTTTACAAAATGAATGTAGGAGTACTTGGTTGTGGACGTTTAACTTTTTCTCTTTTCAAAAACTACTTTTTTCCCATGATAAATTTCATTTGATCTTACTTGATTAACAATCTTATTTTCCCTGTTTGATTCTTGACAATTTTGTATGACTCTAAGACATTGATTATCATCAGGAAAAGTTTTGTACGGAAAATCTCAATTGATATCATGTGATACAAAAATTCATATATTTGTTGTCTGGAGTTGAAATGTTGGATGATTATTTTTCTACATACCTTTTTCTACATAACAATTATTAAGCTTTTTTTCATGATTAAATTACCAACTACTTTAGCCTTTGGCTCTTTACTGTCAATCCATACATAAATAACATTGTTAATTTTTATAGGATTAATTTAGTAAGTCATATTTGTCAGGAAAGAACTTTGAGTGCTTTATCAAGCATACTGTTTAAGTGAGAAGCTCTCAAAGTGAGTATCATCATATCATGTTTGGGATTTTCAGCCATTTTTAGAACCTTGCAACCAGAACATGATACATCTGATTTAATTGTTGGATTCTACAGAAAAATGTAGTCCCAGTCACAAAGTTTGAAAGCTGCACATAACTATTACAAACTCACCATCACAGTCAATAATTGAACAACCGTAGCGTCAAAATTTGAAGTCATGTAAAAGAAATCCATCAAAGAATAAATATGGTCAGAATAAATTCCAGTTATGACATCACTGGAATTTTCCAATGGAAAACATCTAAAACAGAGTAAAAAAAAATATCTGGATTCTGGAGAATGTTATTAATAAAGCCATCTGAATAATCCTCCAAAAAGTAAAAAAAAACATCTTCTTCCAAAAATTGGAAAAAAAAATATTTAGATGGGGTCTGGTTGAATACTGATGCCAATTTTCAAGTCTGTAGATAAAACGGTATGGCCAGGAGCGTTGAAACACATGATCAAACATCCAATCACACAAACACATCTTTGATGGCGAGCTTTGTTCAATACAAACCTGATACTTGAGATATCTCCATAAGTTTGATATAAGAGCATTGTGATTTTTTCCAGAGGAAACTGAGAGGGTGACCTTGGAAATCATCCTAAGATTGGATGATTGGAGATGGATTTTTTATTTGGTTTTTGCACTTGTTTTAATTCAGAAATATCAGAAGAAAAAAACAATCCTAAATAGATTGGAAGCTGATAAGCAGCTATATATCATTCTTATTACTAGATTACCTAGGGAAAGTCTAAAGATGTTGACAACTAAGATTATCCATTAACTCATGCATTTATTCTTCTCTCACCATTTGCCTATATCTCCAGAAGCATGTGCTCTACGAATACTTTCTAGTTTTATAAGACTGAAAGTCAGGCCATAGATTTGCTAGTTTGATCTTGTCTTTAAAAGCCCCTCCTATAGATGACTATTCTTTTCAAACCTCCCATCTTTAAAAGCCCTTTACAATGAAAGCACCTTCATTTAATAGCACCTTCCTTTAAAAGCCCCTTTCTTCAAATTTTGTTTTGGTTTGTAAGTCAGTCAATGACTATATCTAAATGCACCAAAAAGGAGTTAGATTTAGCTCCAAAAGAACTAAATTGACAAATTTGTTTGGTGATGTCAGTCAGTGATGGTAACCAGCTCTGGTGATGCCCATATATCTAAAAATTAAAATGACAGTAAATAGTAGTCAGAAATAATCCACACATATCTAATAACTAATGTGCAGATATCTTCTGCCAGGCTGATTATGTAGTAAAATAGAATTTCATTCAAGCAACTGACACATGTTTGCCTTCTAGTGAAGTAAAATAGAATTCTATATTTGGATGACATAATAATGACATGTGGCTTGAGTAACATCAGATAAAAGTTTTTCTTTCATCGAAGGAATAGGAGGGAATACTCCATGGAAACGGTGTGAGGCATTTGCTATGTCAATTTGTCAGATTATCAGTCTGTCACTGATAGTTATCACCACTTTGGAGGCTAAGAGATGCTTTGTGGAGATGGTGAAAGATATTTGCTACAATGATTTGTCAGATTGTCAGTCAGTGGCAGCGATTGCCGTTATAGATGCTAATGCATCTAAAAATATTGAATTCCAAAATCAGATGACCTTCAACTTGTATTTTTACTTACTTTTTACATTAGAGCCCTTTTAAGGGAGGCATCATTCCTTATTTGAGAAGACCTGGAAGAGCTCCATGCAAATAAACTGTTAGAGAAATCAGAATTGTGTTGAAAGAATCTTTGAAAATGTTGACTATTATCTCTTTTAACGTTCAACCTAATCTGTTTTATGTGATTTTTTTGTTAAAGAGGAACAGAGAATAAGGAGTCACACACACATGCAATTACACAGACTAATACAAACATGTATTCATGAACACATACACATACATGCACATGCAGACAAACATAGAAAAAAATCTAAAATAAAAGTAGTTTCACTGAATACCTTGTTAGGACATCAAAGCAATTGGGAGATATTTGGTGAATCACATCAGGAAGCGCACTTGGAAAAAATTTTCTGGTTTTTGGCAAACTTAATTTTATTCCCAGCACTTCCAGCGGAACACTTCATGGAAAAGCTGAGTGGTTTGAGAATTTCAATTTTCAATGTTGATGAGAGCACAAGAAGGATGTTTATTATTTACAACTCACTTAGAAAAAGGAAAACTAACCAACAGGCCTGGTTAGTCACCCAATAGAAACCGTCACATCACCAACATTTTTTGGTTGATCATAAACAAGGAAAGCTAGTGCAATATGATATATTTTAATAATCTCAAGTGTAATACAATAGCAAAGTTATTAAAATATTGCTGTTTTGACAACATGGGTAAACTAAATCATATATATATATATATATATATATATATATATATATATATATATATATATATATGTATGTACGTGTATATTTGTGCAGCAACTTCAACCTTAAAATATCTGAAGTATCTGGGGATTGAGAACTCAGAGAAAAAGAAACTATACGTGCAAAGCTAAAATAGCCAGAAACTGCATCCATCTGATCACGGCAATAATATTTGATGCTATACAGATAAAGATTGAGCAACAAAGGTAAGCTATGGTAGGAATGTTCAATAAAGATACCTCTTCCTTTAACTGAATTTTTGCATTTTCTCATTGAAGTTTTGTTCGGTATTTTCACTTTATCATAAAAAGTTATGTAATTTCATTCATTTTTCAAAAAGTATTCTTCAAATATTCATAGATCTACACAATACTTTCAACCTTTATCATATGCTAATCTTGTCTCCAGGTCAGAAAGATGACAAAAGTTAACTTTTGTCACTTTTGTATTTTGCAAAATAAAGGGTGTTTCAAAAAGGATGTACCTGTCTTTTGACAACTTGTATTTAAAGTATCTCGAATCAAAATCCATTTCCTAAAGACACAAATTACATAAAAATTCTAATTACACTTGAATTTGAATTTTACAAAATAAGTTTAAAATGATTCACTTAAACCTTTGTGCAGGTTCGAACTTGTTTCCTGACATAACTGATTCATTACATTGGAAAATGATATAACTGACATAGCACATAAGGCAATCATTTCAACGGCTAAATATTGTTTCTGATTACTGTATTTCCATGTGGCTAATATTGAAGGATAAAATTAATATAAGTGTAAATTCTACCCTTGCATCCTCAGGGTTGTGTCATTTGAGAAACACATTGTATGATGATAAAATACATTTTATTGTTATGTCAATGAGACAGAAAGTAGTTTTTATATACAATTTTTTTTCACAAGAGAAATGCAATAGATCTGGTTAGTCACTCAATGGAAACCAACGTCTTAAGGTAGCATACCATGTTTGGGGTGATCAATCAAAAAATCAGAAAAAAATAAATAAGTTACTTCTCTCACTGTTTGAATTTTTAAAAAACAAGCAGGCCAAAACTAGTGACCAATTTAATATGAACTAACATTGTAAATTCAACCTCCTTCTAAAAGCCTAAAAGGGGAGAATTTGAAAATTTTTTGAGACATAATAAATGTAAATGTTGATAGTTTTACTCTTCAGCTACATTGGTGTGTCCATACATTCATATATACATAGCCAGCCAGATCGACATGAAAACTGAAGAAACCTATGTTGACAGTTTTGGTTGACGATTTTCTAAGAGAAAGTCAATTATATAAATAATGAAACAATAACATAACTCACTGTAATTTGCGTTCAAAATACAGTATATATTTTATCACCAACTCCCGAGAAAAGTGAAAATTCTCTGGAACTCATCTACCGAAAGACAATACTTCCTATAAAATTGTATTAAACACAGATCTGGGTAGTCAATCAATAGAAACCATCATGTGACCCATATCTTTTGGCAGCACGCAGTGTTTGAAGTGATCAATAAAAATTTAGAAAAAAAAGGATGATCAATGTATGAATTACTTCTCTCACCTTTGGTTGAGCAGTGATCACTAAAAAAAAGTCTAAATTTTCAAAAACTGGTGGGCACAAACTGAGGGATCAATTTAGCAAAAATTCACATAGTAGATTGAAGCCACCTCAGAAAACTTATTCAGGAGGAGGGAATTTTCAAAAAATAATAGAAACATCTTTCTTCTAGATACAATGATGAGTAAATGTTGAAAATTTCAGCCCTTTATCTCCATGCATGATACATAGCCAGCCAGACCAGCATAAAAACTAAATTAATCTTTATTGACAGTCTTCGTAGACAGTTTCTGATATTTTGGGTGTTGGAACCATTTGATAGGTTTTGTAGTAAAGAAAGGCTTTGTTGTACAAATTCATCTGAGTCAATTTACCGAGGGAATGATTTAGCACAAAAACGCGTTAGAGATAATTTGCTACAGTTTTGTAAAGAGAAACATGACTGAAATGATTTACAATACAAATTCAACGGAAATGACTTTGAGTTACAATTCATAACGTTATATCAGTTGAGTATATATATATATATATATGTATATATATTAGTGTCAATATGTGAACGTATGTTTGGGAGTGTCAATGTTGAAGCATCTTTATACATGTGCATTTATATAAATATACAGTTTTTTTTGTTTATCATTATATAAAAAACAAAGAAATAGAAAAGATGAATGGAGGATAATACAATCAAAGAAATAAAAATCCCAAATCCTATGCGTGCTTTAAACAATATTGAAATTTGTAAAGTTGAAAAAATGTCACTGCATTGAAACAAAAGGCCAAGTTGTAGAGTGACCCATATAATAAAATCATTGATTATGTATGAATATATATATATATATATATATATATATAGATAGATAGATAGATAGATAGATAAATATATATATAGATATGTAGTCTAGAAAGCTTTGCAGCTTTGAACACTAAACATTAAAAACTTCACCAAAAAATTTTTTTGTGTAGATTCAGGCACTTATTTTCCAATATCTGTCAATCCAATGCATGTATTTTTCCTTAGTATATATATATATATATATATATATATATATATATAGATATATATATATATACATGGCATGATGATATATATATGGCATGATGATATATATATTTGATGCTATAGAGACAACAAATGTTTGTTTCTGACAATGTCTGATAATACAATTGGACAACTACGAATTAAAAATTGATGTATAAGAGTAACTTGACCCCAGGATGAACAGAAAATAGGTGGCAACAACCTCTGGTGACTCATAGAGGTTTGGCATTCTCTTAAAAGGTCAATTTTGGCATTTTCAAATCTGATGAATACAGCTTCACTCTATGGGCTACAAATTTGTATACCAGGGTAACTAGATCCAAGGATGAATATAAGATAGATGGCACTGATCTCAGGTGACCTATAAAGGCCAATTTGGGGTAGGGTCAATAGTGATATTTTCAAAAAAGATCAATTTTGGCATTTTCAAACTATTTGAAGGGAGAGTCAGGATCCCTACTTTGAAAATCTTTGTGTTAGAATTTACTACATGACCTTTGATTGATTATTTTTCCCCCAGGCAATACTGCTACCCAAGGCATTGAATATACATATACCTATATATAATCCAGTGCTCCTTGCTTTGTAATGTATATAACATGTCATGTTATTTCATTGCTCTAATCCAATATCTAAGAGTATAGACCAAATATACATTTCATATTTAGTATACATAACCCTTGCTTAGGTCTGCATAAAATGGTATAATTTATTTATCATTAATCCTTAATAAGTATCGAAAACATTGCAAATTGTCATACTGATCTGAGACCTTTTTATGATTTTTTTCAAAAATGTATTAGAATAGCTGTAATATATTTTTTGAACTTTTAACTTTGGTTTAATTGACAGAAAATAACATGAAGTAAGCCGTAAAAAAAATTACTTTTGCTCACTTGAAGCAGGTTTTAGACCATCTTTAATTGATTATTTTGTCATGTCAATTTTTTCATACAGAGTTTCTTTTTTCAAACCAAAATTGGTGTCTGCTGACAGAAAAGTTTATACTCTGTATTTAAAAATCTTCAAAAAAGTTGCCATTATAGAAATAGCATTTGACAAAAACTAGTTTATCTCATGATTACTTGACTGGTTATATACATTAATTTTACATTAATCCTAAAGAGGAGGGTGTATAACCAATGCATCCTCCCAATAGTCACTTATGGAGCTGAAACATGGAACCTAACCAAGAGACAGATCTGCAAATTGAGAACCATGCAATGTGCACATGAAAGAATTATGCTGGGCCTAACATGGAGAGACCACAAGACAGCACAGTACATCCAAGAAAAGACAAGAGTCAGGGACATCATAGAATCCATTAAAAATCTCAAATGGCGGTGGGCTGGCCATGTTGCGAGAATGGCTGACAACCAATGGACATCACAACTCACGACAGGATCCCCTGAGATCACATGCGCAACCGAGACTGGCAGAATATTTGATGGAGAGACTAACTTGACAAGTTCAGGAAGTACTGGCTCTGCTATGTCCCATGATAGAGAAGCGTAGCAAATCCTTGGGAATATCTATGTCAAACAATGGATGTTGAAAGACTGATGATGATATGAACAGTCTATAGAGTGATACATAGTTATTCTTTGATCTGAAATATTCACTGCATAAGGTTCTATCAGTGTGATCAATATTCACTACTGAATTGAGTGCATTGAGAAGGAGAGATAACTATATTGAAAAATATAGATATTCGTAGTATTAAATATATGTTCTTTCATTCTCAGCCTATGGACATTGATTTACTTCTGTACGTGTTCATTATACTATTTGTTACTATTTTAGAAATTTTGAATATTTTCTCTCAAATGCAAATGGATTTTCTTCAGGAAAAGAGATGAGAACTCCCAAAATCCAAGAAATCATTTCCACCAATGTCTTGAATAACCCGGTTGATTTAAAAACCACACAGTTCAAGGTCTTATTAGGAAGAGTCAACTAGAACCGTAACCAAAACTTACAATACACCATATATGAGTGGTGGTGATTCATAATTTCCCTAGGAATGCTAGTTTTTTTGCTTGTTTTTTTTCTTTCTTCAAATCACAGGCTCCTTAGGGGGTCAGCATAGTGAAACCACAGTATTTTCATTCATTTATTCATTTTTTTTCTTGTTTTGTCTTGGCTCCTCACATTTTAGAAGGAGAAGATATTGAAGGGTGAAGGGTTTTGTTTTGAATAATTATTAGTTTCCTAAAAGTTCCTGCTGATTAGTCTTTGAACTGTTGAGGTAAAAGAAAAGGAGTAATTGTCACAGGGTGGGTCTAGAAGAGTAGTTAATTAATCTTTTGATGTCAGTAGAATCATTAGTATGGGTAAGAATCCAAATTAACAAGTGTCTCTTTTTTCTTTTCGTTTCTATTACTTTTTAAAGATACTCTGAACATAACGGAAAGAAATGTGGATACTTCTTTCTCTTAGCTCTGTGTCTTTACATGTTCACCTGCATAAATTTACAAGATATATTTACATTCACATGCGGAAATGTTTACAAGAATGTGAACATTTGAATACATTAGCAGATATGTATGTATTCGTGTTTCCAGCTGGGAATTTGCAAATTGTATAAATAAAAGTTTGTATATCCGCATGTAGACATGATTTATGATTTGGTAAGTTCTAGTTGGATGATACATAGATAAGTATTTTTTCATGAATTTTATGCATGTATATATACAAGTATTTGTTGATATTTGTTAATATTTCTACGTACGTACAAATGTATGCATATGTGTGTATGTTATATATACATATATACATATTTATCTAGATGTATGTTTAAACATATATGCTCAGGCGTGCTGATATATCAGTATATATAAATGCATTCATCTCAGCATTTATGTATACACACATACATGCATATATATATATATATATATGCATATATATATACATGTACATACATATATATATATGTATGCACATACATATATATATATATACATGTGTATATATATATATATACACATAGATATATATATACATATACATATACATGCATATATACATGTGCATATATACATGTGCATATATCTATATACACTTGCACACACACACACATATATAAACATATGTATACAAATATATATATATACATACATATATACACATGTATACATAGTATACATAGTTCAAATCAGGTATGCAATATAACATAATATGATGCAATGTCTTATGTATGATGGAGTTATTTCACTGAGTGCTCAATACAGTCAACTTTAAATGTTGAGTTGGTTTAGAGTAAAGCTGAAAATATAGTAGAATAGGGATTTGCTACACCAACATGTTAATGTTTCTGCCCTGTCAGGGTCTCTTCAGGTGAATGATTAGGTTTTTTTCTGTTTTGGTAAATTTTCGTAGACATTACTCGGTGAGAGAAGTTTTATTTTATTGTTTTTTTTGCTTTGTTAGATTTGTAATTTGAGTGGGTTATTTTTGTTTTTTGTTTTTTTTTTTTTACTTTTTACAACTCAAACAAACCCACAACAAAACTTATCGATCCCACTAAATCACAGATTGATTGATAATGTAATCAATAGCATAAAACAACAACTACAAGTAAACCAATAGATTAATACCAATGATGCCATTACCTGGTTTAGCAACATTAAAAAGAAGAATATTTGCGCTTTTGTACAATTCAACATCATTAACTACTACCCTTCATATCTAAAGGTATCTTCAAGGAAGCCATGGAATAAGCCAAAACCTACACTAATATCAACAACAGAGACCTAAAAATAATCAGAAGCTGTTGACAAATGGTACTATTCCACAACCAAGAATAATGGACAAAAAGAACATCTGGATTTTTTATGTTTCTATGGGTCGCCTCCATTCAGCCAAGATGTTGGTTCTAATTGGTCTGTATGTTTTATATAACCTCACCAGAAAATAAGACTCCAAAAATTTACGACTTTACTGAGACAACGGCACACATATCATAGAAAATAGCAATGAGCAGAAATACAAAAACATTAAAAAAATATATCATAGAAGAAATTTAAAAAAACAAACTTTATAATTGAAATAAAGATAAATGTTCAAATTACTTTGAATTTAAATAACAACACCAATGAACCATATTGAAAAGAAAACTCTGTGATTAAGTACATCAATACTAGCTCTAACCATCCAAATAAAATCATTAAAAAGATCCCTGAATCTATCGAATCAAGACTGATGCATAACTGCTCAAATGAAATGAAATTTAATTAAGTTGAAAATGCAACGCCAAAGCCCTAAAAAATAGTGGTTACACCAAAATTAACTTTAGATATGACAATATAGTGGAATCCAATAGCAAAAAACAAAGCAACACTAAAAAATAGAGGTAGAAAAATCATCTGGTGTACACCAGCATTTAACCTACAAGCAAAAACAAACTAAAACACCTATCCACTTGATAGAAAAACACTTTTCTCCAAGCAACCCACCAAACAAAATATTCAACAAAAATAAACTAAAAATTAGTATTAGTTGTACCAAAAATTTTAAAACACCAGTCACAAAACATAACAATAAAGTAATTAGAAGGAATATTAAGAAAGATAACATAAATAAACAAGAATGTAGTAGTACCAACAAAAATAGTCGCCCTCTGCAAAGCAAATGTCTCAGATCAAATATAGTACTCAAAGCCAAAATATCAACCCAAGAAAAACTCCTAGAATTAAATTATTATACAGGAATATGCCCTTTAAAATCAGAGTAGCCAACCATATATAATCTTTTACTAATGAAAAATATTAGATTATTGCCTGACTATCTACAAATTACTGGAAAATGTGCAAAAAAGATGATAAGTCAACTGTAAGATGGAAAATATTAAAACAGATCAACATATGTCAAAATACTGAAACTCCATGCCACCTATACCTAAATGATAAATTTGAAATATTTAGTTTTGCCAAAAAAACAAAAAAAACTTGAAACAGATTTATGAAACAGAAAAATTAAATAGGCTTAATTTTTATCAACAGAGATAACTTAACCCACACGTAAATACACTAAAAGTAATATAGGTAGTTTATCTACAAAGCCATCTCAAAAGAACCACCTAATCAACACTGTCTACTTCCCCCTGTTTAAGGTAATTAGGAAATCATACAACACACCATGGTCATAAAAGATTCAAGCATAAGTAAATAAATCTAATGATTTCTAAGTAAAAAGATAAAACATTCCTTTACAGCACACACAGCACCAGCATCCACTTACTGATAACACCAACACCCATACCATACCCCCCTGGCATGTAATTTATAACCACAACCCCTATCCCTTTCAAACTACAAATCTAACAAACCAAAAAGACAATAAGAGAAAACTCCACCCACCTAGTAACACCCACAAATATTTGCCCTAATTTCCCAAAGAGAAATATTCCTAATCATTCGCCTGAAGAGGCCTAGATAGGGCAGAAGCATAAACGTGCTTGTTTAGCAAATCCTCATTCTATTATACATACATATATATATGCATATACATATACTCACACATATACATATACATGTATATGCTTGTCAGGTCCACACACAACCCCTGACAGACTTACGCACAACCTCAAGCAGGCCCATGTAGCCCCTCCTAAAATATTAAAAAATTAATTTTTCTGACTGGTGAGAATTCACATTTTCACTTTTGGCATTAATAGTTGGTACAACGAAGTGGACCTTGTTTTATTATCCTGTTTCGATCGGTGGTGGGTAGGTCTGTGTCCAATGACGTACGATGATGATGAAAGAGGGGGGAGAAGAAACAACTACAATCTCCATGAAATATATATATATTTTGGAAAGAATTCACATAGAGTACCATAATATCTAATTCTGTGTAAAACATGAAACCCTTTTAAAAGCTTATATAAATTGCATTAACAGATATTTGGAAATAATTGAATAATTCTTTTGTTTTCAAACCTAATTTGAGGAATTATATTCTCCTATTTTCTACATATTAAACAGCAATTTTTTTTTCACAATTTGTTTTTTTCATTGGAAAAGAAGTTTCAAGAAATATTTTATACATAATTATGGAAGAGGTAAGTCTATATTTTCTCACTTTCATTTATAGATTTAAATTCAGATGTAAAAAATCTAAATTGACGACACTGAAGAGAAGTAAGCAAAATACTTTGAAGCTGTTGTTTTGTATGACGGACGGAAAATTATTTTGCATAACAATTATGGCAGGCTGCTCCACACACTATAAAGTCCAGCCCCTTTCAAACATCCACCTTTTGAACAAACGTGTTTAAATTGCACTCATTTTATTGATAGGTTTGTATTATTCAATTTGTTTTTTGTGTAAGTTTTTGGCTTTTTATTGCTAGTTTGTTCATTTGAGTTATTATCTCATGGCATATAATGTAATAAAAATTTATTTTCATGCTGTCATTTTGATATTAGTTCTGATCTTTTGCTTTGGTGTATTTTAGGGTTGAGGAAAGTTATGATTGCTAATTTTTCTCCTAGACAAAGGACACATCTTTTTCCAATGTTTTCGTTATAAGCTGTTTTTTTTTTTTACCTTCTATGTTATTGCTGGTGTTTTGGTTTTTTTGATTTCCTTTATATATTTTGATAGTGTTATTAAATGTATACATATATATACACCAGAAACAACATGGAAAATAAGAAAATAAGCAGAAGATTACAGCAACACTCCAAAACAGTGCTCACTTTGCTTACAAGAAATAAATCACAATAATCAGCACCCAACAATACAAACTGTTTAACTCAAGATCAAAGCTGATATCAAAATGCTGACATGAAAATAGATTTCTTCTATAATATCGAAAATCACACCATGATTTTAAAGATGAAAACATAGTCATAAAACATAAATTGATAAACTCCTTGGTTAAAAGAATCGTTTTTTTTTTTGTCATTATTATTATTATTATTATTATTATTTGGAATCTCACACCAGTTGCCTGGTGGTAACCGCTGGAGTTTGAGTGACAGCAAGTCTCCTCAAGTCTCCAGCCCTCCTCCCCCAGTACTCATAGGTCGCAGTAATTCTACGATTTACAGTTTCTCACCGGTTGCCCAGTGGTTATCGCTGAAGGTTGAGTGACAATAAGTCTCCTCAGGTCTTCAGCCAACATCTCTTCTCTCTTTCGTCTATCATGCCAGTGCCGTGGTTCACGTTTCCGCTTTCATTTCCCTTCCTCTGTTAGGTCGCTGTTAACAGTCACTGTTGCAGTCTTTATATTTCTAGCACTTTCCTCAGTATTATTATCATTACTATTATTATTACTATTATTATTATTATCATTATCATTATTATTATTATTATTGTTTTTATTAAAAAAGAAAGAAGAAAAACAAGTCTGTTTTGAATTTTTCAAAACATGATATTACAAAATTGAAAATTTTCGATATATTCTATATCTTCTAGGATCAAAATTCAAACTTGAGACAATTTTCAAAACATCAATGGTATGTTTTGCAAAGAAGAACTGAATAGAATTCAAATGTTACATATCTAAGACAGAACTCACATTTCACTTTTTCAACTTGAAAAAAAAAATTTTTTAGAAAAGCTTTGATGTGTGACATTCAAAATTTATTTCATTTTTCTTTGCAGAATACACCATTATTGCTTTGAAAGTTGTTTCACATTTGAAACGCCTATGTGGAGTAAAGGATAAATGAATGTAATCAATTAGCCCAGAAAGAGTACAAAAGCAAACATGGCAGGGTAGCAACAGTGATACACTGAGAACAGATCAAACAACGGAGATATGACCATGTTGATAAATGTTATCAGCACAAACCAGAAACAACTCTGGAAAATAGAAGCCACAAATTACTCCGGGACTCTGACCAAACTGACCATCCTATCCAAGCAAGAAGACCAAACCTGGTAATCATGGATAATGGAAAGAAAACCTGACAAATAATAGATGTACCTGTGCCTTTGGATCACAAAGCAAATATGAAAGAGAGTGAAAAGCTTGGAAAATAAAGGTGTGGAGCATGAAAATCAAAGTTGTACAAGTAATAGGTGCACTCAGAACCGTACCAAAGACACTGAAAACAAGATTGGAGGAACTGGGGATTGAGACTTTACAGACCACAGCACTACTGGGGACTGCATGAATACTGAGGAGAGTACTGGAAATATGAGATCTATGCCCTCCAGCTGTTAGCAATAGCCTAACAGCCAAGAAAAAGGAAGGGTGGAGACGGTGCAAACCACAGTACTGTTGTGATAGGTGAAGACGATGTGAGAGGAGGGCTGGAAATGGGAGGAGACTTAGTCACATTCAGCCTTCATTAATAAGCATCAGGCAACTGGGGAGAAACTGTAATCCACAGTGTTGCTGTGGATTATGAAAGTGTGAAGAGGAGGGCTCGAGACTCGAGGGGACTTGCTGTCTCTCAGTCTCATGTAGTGATCACAATGGAATTGGTGTGAAAATGCAGATAATGATAATGGGAATAATAGTATGGTACTAATCCTACGTGTGGATAAGGCTGAAACAATTGACCACATAGTAGCAGGGTGCTTGGTCCTTGTAGGAAATGAATATAAGATGAGACACAACAGAATAGAGAAGTTTCTACACTGGAACATCTGCAAATATTATACTGCCCCATATACTGAGAACTGGTACAAACACTAGCCTGAATCAGTCACAGAAGCAAAAGATGTGACTATATTATAGAACTTCAGTATACATACCGATAGGACTATAAATATCAACTGGCCAGATACTATAGTGAAAGACTTTAAAAAAAAAAGTGCCTCCTGGTAAATATGATTGTTCTGGCAGATAAAAACATGGCTATCAAAGAATTTGAGAAATTTTCAAAATAAAAGGACCTTGAAATAGAAGTCAGTAGAATGTGACAACCAGAAGAACCAAAATAGTAACCGATTGTTGTGGGAGCCCTTGGGTTATTCAAAAAAGGGACCAGCAAACTTGCCGACAGTATACCTGGAAAGCCAAGCATATATGGAATATAGAAAAAAACTCTTACCCTCACTGCACACATTATTATAAAATTCTTGTCAATGTGAATGTTTGCACTACTCTTAGCATACATCAATTTATGTATATATATAGACGCATGTCTGGGAAATATGTAAAAGCTCAACCTTTTTTTCTCTATCTGAAGCTCAGACTGTCATAATTTACAAGGTTGCCAAGCTTAAGTCTCTGGTTAAGACCCAGCTGTCAAATCCAACAGCAACATAATCATAATAGTTAGAAAAATTTTAAAAAATCCAAAACAACAACTCGACTGTAAAATCTAAAAATAACATGAAAAACCCCCCAAATAATTTTAAAACTATCTCTTCCCACCCCCCAAAATTGATTGTGCAATCAAAAGTCTTGAATCTGAAATAATTGAATAAATAAAAAAGAAACTTTCTTAATCTTGACTTCATAGACTAAAAATATGTTAACAATACAACAATCAATAAATGGAAAAAGAAGATTTATATTAGTAAGAAATGGATACACAATCCAACAGAAATAATTATGAATGTGTTATACTATTTTGAAACATCTGTTTGAAATGACCTCCCGTTAATACATGGTTAATGTATCATTTGTCCAAGACTGCATAAATGGAATGAATAATTAAAGGAAATGGACTACAGCAAGAATTGAACCTGTGACCGATTCCTGTAGCAGCCCCGATTTTTTAAATCATTTATTCTATTTACACTGTCTCTCTCTGTCTCTCTCTCTCCCTCTCTCTCTCTCTCTCTATATATATATATATATATATATGATAATTGATAATTGTGTCATCAACAGACAGCTGTTTCATTGTATTACCACTTGTCAGTGTGGATATAGACAATCCAGTATCCCTTCCAGTACTGTTAGGTAGGGTTGAAACCTTTGCTTCAGAACCAGGCAGATGCTCTATCCTTTTCCTACGCAGAACTGGATGGTCAGTAGGACTAAATTGAGCAATATATTTACTTGTGCATAATTGCCCATCCACCTCAGTGCTCCATTCCAGAGTTGGAAGAGCATTGCATAGAAGCTTATCGTAGACAAGTGCCCTACTTGAGAGTGCTCAACACTAAAGGAGGAAGCGTTAATTATAATAATATTTGATAATTGTGTCAACTTTTCGTCCTTTAGTGATTTTTCATCAAACTATATGTATATATATATACATACATACATACATACATATATATATATATATATATACATATATATATATATATATATATATATATATATATATATATATATATATATATACATATATATATATATATATATATACATATATATATATATATATATATATAGAGAGAGAGAGAGAGAGAGAGAGAGAAAGAAAGAAAGAAAGAAAGAGAAAAGAGAAAATGAAGGAGGGAGAAATAGATTCATTTTTCTCATCAAAATCAATTTAAGGATATGTAGGGAGTTTAGAGGATCTATTTCTGGTACTTAAAATGATATTTTTAAGTGAAAAGAGAAAACCAAGAATATGCATGCAAGCACATTATTCTCTTCTTTTTACCTGTAATTAGATTGTTCAAGATCTAATCTCTTTATCTTAGGCTTAGGAAGTAAGCAGTTGTCACCCTCCTAGAGATGGATTTTCTCACTTCATGATGAAGGTCATAGCTTCCAGACCATCAAGAAGAATCTGAAAGGAAGAAATTTAGATATTTCACTGACCATCATTCACCGAATTGAAAGAGGATTAGTGACCTGAAAAATTGAATCTGGAAGAAAGAAGGCCTTCAATTCAAGAGACAAGAAAAAAATGGGTAAAATGGGTTCTCCTTGTCCAAGAATCTTACTTCTAATGAAGGGGAAAATGTCTGCTGATATACTATTGATATATCTGTGAAAGAATCAAGCATTTCCAGTTTGTAAAAAAGATGTATATTTTTCTACTTCTTGTTTACATGTAGAAAAGATAAGGTGTTTGAAGGATTTTGTAGGTAAAAATAACTATTTTCTAAGATAGCAAGCAAAATTTGACAAAAATTGAAAAACTGAAAAAAATATAGTTATCGATAAGTTAAGATTTTTTCAAATGAAACAAAAGAACAAATCAAAATTTATTGACTAAAGGAATTGAATTTTCACAAAAATGTTCTTCAAGAGAAAGAAAAATCAAAGATTTTGCACGTTCTACTGTTTTGATCAGGAATTTACATATATGGTGTGAATTAGAATTTTTAAACACAAATAACCCTATTTTTCAGATGGGAAAAATTTGAAAAAATATATATCAACATTTCAAAAACTCCAGGAGTTGAGTTTCCTCCGAAGAATAACTTTTTTTCAAAACATGCTTGCTTGAGGTGGGGGGTTGGTCTATAGGGGATAGCCACACCGGAGAGACGTGAGCCAGTTGTTAATGCGGCAGAAGGGAAAACATAAAAGACATTTACCCTGGTTGGGTTTTTTGCATTTTCATGATGACTCAAAAATATTTCTTCAGCATTCAACATTTTTTCCCCTATCATAATAATTGGATCTGTTGAAAAACTTTCTACGTTCTCTAGAAAAAATAAAAGAAATGGAAGAGAGAAAGAAAAAAAATAACGAGATTTTTGTATATATATTGTGAAGAAAAAACATGACAGATCTGGTTAGTCACTCAATAGAAACGGCCATGTGACCAACGTCTTTTGGGCAGTATGCTGTGTTGGGGGTGTTCAATCAAAAAATTTCAAAGAGAGGTGATCAATGAATGATTTTTTTCTCTCATCTTTTGTTCTGCAGTGATCACTGAAAAAGTCAGATTTTTTTTTTTAAAATTAGCGTGAATTCTGCCTGACACAAACCAAAGGGTCAAATTAGCTATTTAAACCTCCCCCATTTAATTTAAAAAAAAAATTTTTTTTTTCTCTCTAGACATAATAATGAGTAAATATTTAAATTTTCATCTCCGTAGATCAATTTGTGCAGTCTGTACGCATTATACATACAGAACCTAGCCATCTGGACCCCCTTGAAAACTTTAGAAACATGTGTTGACAGTTTTGGTGACAGTTCGGGTTGACAGTTTCTAATTTTCATGAAACAGATTTGCGAACTTTGATGCGGAATTCAAGGAAGAAAACTCATCATTTTTTTTCTCTGCTAGAAAAGATGATATGCAAATCTTTCATCAGGTTGAAAAAAAGAAAAAAGAGAACGGAAAAATATGCATGCAAAATACTACCTTACATCTTGAAAAGTTGTCGGCAAAGGAGGATTCAAAAGTTGGAACCTTATAAAAGCTACGGATCAAGGGGTCACGATGAACAGAGATAGCTTAAAACACTCCCTAGTTCAATAAACAGCCTCCTGATATCTCTTTATGTGCTCCCTCTCCCTGGATTATATCTCCACAACCCTCCCCAGGAAAAGTGTTAATAAATACCCATATCTCTCAGTTGTTTATGTTTATTTTAGGGTAAAAGAAATCCGCAAAATTGAAACTTTGAATTTCTTATTTCTAATTTGATTGTTTTCATGCCATTAACCTTGTAATTTTTAAAAAATTTAAAAAGAAAAAGAAAATCTATCCAGAGCCTGACATAGTACCCCTTCCTCTTCCCCAGCAGAAATGACCATATAGATAAGTATCTAGGATTAGCCAATAAAACAACAAGACCCCCAGAACAAGGGGATTGGGGTGGAAGGAAATGGCAAAGCTATTTACCCAAATAACAAGTGGCTGAGTTCTTCAAAACTTTGAATTTGACTGTTAAAAAATTCCCCGCCTTCAACCAGAAATCCCCATTTGACTTGAATAAGTTCTGCTTGGTCTTGTTTTTATATTCAAGCAGACAGTAATTCTTAGCCAATCTGTTAAAAAAAAATGAATTAATAATATAAATATATATATATATATATATATATATATATATATATATATATATATATATATATATATATATATATATATGTATATGTATATGTATATATATATATATATGTATATATATATATATATATATATATATATATATATATATATGGATATTTATACACCTACCAGTGGCTCAATCAGTTAGTGCAGACCTAAGCTATCTATCTATTTATCTATCTATTTATATCCAATGTAATTTCTCATGTGCAATCCACAATTTTTATCAATTGATAATACTTTCATACCAAAACTAAATTCTGTCTTTTTCAAACAAATATTCATATTTATTGAAACGAATTTCATCAGAATATTTATCTTTATCAAATCAAAATACCATCATTTTCAAATGTAGCAGTTTTCTTTTCAACTTTTACTTGATTTTTAATTCATTCTGATTTTTTTCATTGATTTAAACATTTTTTTCAAAGTTTCCTCTGAATTTCCAAAAATAAAAGTAGTAATGATTTCTAGATATTGCTGTCATGTGATTAAATTTCTTAAAAATTCACTAATACTATGTTTTGATTGTACAGTTACAATGATATTGCAATGCTCACACATTCATAACTTGCATACATTCAAGAATGAAAAATATAACTACTTAGTGAGGCTTAGATTAAAATTCATACTTTTGTCTATCATACTTTCAGGGCGAATGTCCAACATTTTGGAGAAGCCAATCTGATTGAAGAAGTGTGTACCAAGCATACACGGGATAAGGTATTTTCCATTGAAAATTGAAGCCTATGGGGAATCGGGTGGGGAATAATCTATGGTAGTGGATTATTATTGAGGAATTACCTTATGTATATATTTTGGAGGTGATTTTCAAAAACTAATTTGTGAAAAAACTTTCCCAGAGTTGCATTGATACACTCAGAAAACTTTATGTTGCGTGTTTTCTTTATGGTATGTTATCACTGACAGACAGAGGGGCAGACTGGTTGATTAACTGACATTTGGTGAATTATAATAAGAAATTACTACCACTGGCTAAGAATGTACCTAGTTTCTTCATTTTTGTCACTATATCCCCAATCTGTCACCCTAGACTTCACTAAACCACTTACTCTACCATGACTTTTCAGACATTGATACAAGATTACGTACGACCAGTGTTTTCAAATGGGAACGGGTGTTGCAGAAACAGTTGGACAAAAGAGAATGTAATTTTCATTATAAAAAATTAAAAATCAAACCATATACCTACTCACTCTCTCCCTCTCTCTCACTCACACGCACTATCTCTCTTTCTCACTCACTTTCTCTCCCTCTCTCTCTTTCTCTCTCTCTTTCTCATTCCAACCAAGCTTTGTCATAAATTTTGCAACATGGCACTGACAAAATAAATATATCTATTTTACAATATATCATTATTGCAAATCGAGCATCACACTAAAAACAATTACAAAAAAGACGAATTTTTAAAAAAAATGAGAAGGCTGTTTTTAGAAGGTGACTACTGAAGTAAACTTGTATATTTCCAAGACTCTATGCCAAAAAATGTGACCAGGAGCTCTGAAACAGATTGGGGGACAAGTGAAAAAGGAAGAATACCCAGCCACCATGTTTGTTGTTGTTTGGTCAGGTTGCTAATCAAGACTATGGTGATTCAATAGTAGATCAACAGGTGTAAATAAAATATCTAGTTATCCAAGTCTTAATGTTTCATAAGTGTATACACTTCCATATGTATGTATGTGTGCATGTGTGAATATTTGAGGATATTTCTAATTTGTACCGATCATGATTGACAAATAATCTTTCTCGTGTTTAATAACTAGACACCCTCTCTCCTGAAAGAGAATGAGATCTCCCTACACAATAAAACCAGTGAATGAAGATCCTTTCATTAACTTGTGATTGTAAACTTTGATGATCATGATAAAGACTGCTAGATCAGTTCGAAGCCTTTGATCAAAAATAACATTTTGTCAATTCTCAAATCAGTTTGACTCAGAAATTTGTTCTCTTGTGAGAAAACAAGGAAAATGACTAAAATAAATTAAAACAACATTTCTTGTCCATTATGTTCAATTAAATTTGTATTATTGTGTGTATATATACATATATATGTGTACATATATGTATATTTAAATGTATTAAGAAATGAATATATGATCTGAGAAAATAATTTCAATTGCATAATATCATATTGAAATTCTTGTTTGAATTGATCTTCCATCATAACATAGTTGATGCATCACTTGGCCTAGACAATGTTAATACAACATACAATTTAAGAAAATGGGGCTGGTGCAGGAATCAAATCTGCCACCAATAGGAAAGCCACTCCAATATAACATTGCTCTTACCACTGAGCTAAACAGTCGCTGGTAATGCAAAGGCTGAAAAAACGGTTTCAACTCCAAATTCTCATTTTTTGATTATTCATGGTCTATATCTACTCTATTCATTTCTTTCAATGTGACGATTATGTTATTAAGAAATGGATATATGATCTGACAGAATGGTTATAAATTGTATCATGTCATATTGAAACTCCCATTTGAAATGATCTTCTGTCATTACATGGTTGATATATCACTCAAGTGATATATTAACCGTGTAATGACAGAAGATCATTTCAAATATGAGTTTCAGTATAATATCACACGATTTACAATCATATTCATATATATATATATATATATATATATATATATATATATATGTATATAGTCTGGAAAGCTTCACAGCTTTAAACTTTAACTATCAAAAACATTTCCCAAAAAACATTGGGGTTTGCTTTAGTCACTTATTTCCCAATCTCTGAAAATGCAATTCATGTAAAGTTCTTTTTTTATATCCAAAATGGAATAAGTTTATGTTTCTACCCTGTTTGGACTTCTTCAGGTGAGTCTCCTGGTACAGTACAACTTCTTCAGTGTGATATATATATATATATATATATATATATATATATATATATATATATATATGTATATACATATGTATTCTTGGTTATGCGAATTACATGTTATACTTTGGTTAACGTTTTCAATACATTCCAAAGAAATGCAATACAAAATGAAATAGTGCTATACAGGATCATAATTACAGAGCATATGAAGAGATATGAGCTTGACTTACAATTTCTAACAGTAATTATTACAAATTAAGGTGATAGATGTCACCAAACAGAAAAATCTAGAGAATTGCTGTCGCAACTTCAAAGAACTTAATAATTTCAGATAACCCAACACGATGTGATGTTACACTCTGTGATCTAAAGTAATCGTAAAATTTGAAAACTTCAATCAATTAAGGTACAATGTTATTAGAAAATCATGAAACGGGTTAAATGAATCAACTTTAATCATGAGTACACAGGCTTCCTCACCATAAATTCAGTCGAAAAGCAGCAGTTTGAAACATGGCGATCACTGCTACTTATCCACAGATGGTGGGATGGAGGGGTTTAGAAAGATATATTAGGAAGATATATTTGTGGCAACCTTGTTACCAGCAAAGAACAATACCATCGTTTCATTTGGGTACATCAAGTTAAGGTTGAATAAAATAGTGTTGCACCATTATCATTTATCCCAACTTTCAAACCACCTCATCCTAGACGAGAGCACTTAATCCAGGGGTGACAAATATTCCATTCACTACCCCACAACTGAGCAGACACCTATGGTTAGAAAAAGGACTGATGAGGATACATTTGCCATGAGGTTTCAGGCTGTGGTTGCTTTTCGGAGAAATCTATCTAATGTAATCTGCGTTTTCTTTAATCTTCTCTCACAAAGCAATACATGGAAGCATAGATCCTACGTTCAAAAAACCTCTCTTTGCCTTGCTGCTACACTCCCAGCCAGGGGCATTCCTGAGAAATTCGGTAGTAAGAATTCCTTAAAGTGTAAAAGTAAATTAAAGACAGAACAGGAGCATATCCGTGAAAGAATTTTGTTTGGTTCATTAGCAGACTAGTTTCAACATCTTGTCTTCATCAGTGAATGGTAGAAAATAGAGAGAGAAGTATTTAAGATGCTATTAACTTTTGTAGTGGCCTGGTGTTTGGTGAGTGGTGTGGATTTAGACTATTGGTTATTGCTTTCTTCACCTTGACTGACAGGGAATTTTTCTAGGCACAGATAAGAAGGTTCTTTGATACAGTGTCTTGTGTTGATGCTGTTTTATCTATGTAATGTTAAGTGGTTGGTGTGTGTATGAGTGTAAGTGAAATTTCTGTGTGTAGGGGTGGCCTAAGTGAAGTTTGTGGATATATGTGCATGTGTAAGTGAAGTTTCTGTGTGTGTGTGTGTGTGTGTGTGTGTGTATGTGTGTGTGTGTATTAGCGCGTGTGGGCATAAGTGAAGTTTGTGGATGTGTGTGCATGTTTAAGTGAAGTTTCTCTGTGTGTGTGTGTGTATGTGTGTGTGTGTATGTGTGTGTGCGTGCGCATGTAGGCATAAGTGAAGTTTGTGGATGCATATGCATGTGTAAGAGAAGTTTCTCTGTATGTGTGTGTGTGATTGAAGTTTGAGAATGTGTGGCTGTGTGTGTGAGTTAGGTTCACATAAATGAAGTTAATTTTGTTTATACTTTTCTTCGGCTGTTTCCTATTCTATGAAGACTTTTTGATTTTCTTGATCAATCGTATTATCAAAATAGAAATAAAAATCACAAAAAATAGCAAAGTTCCGTGTTTTTTGAATGACATTCTTGTATAGAAGTGACCGATAATTAAAAATATGTTGATGTCTTTCTAATTGTTTAAGAGAAGATGGATTATCCATTTATTTCCACTATTTTTAGAATATCAGGTATTCTTATTTCATTATTGCAATTTTTAGACTTAATCTTGGATTAGAGCTCCTTTGGGCATGTATCCTGAACTTAGATCGGCAATAGTTAGGTATCCATTGAGTACATAAGATAAAATAATGTTTAGTTTTCACTGGTTTGGTGAATTGTTAAGGAATCCTTTTGTGGTGAATTCTTAGTACATGTATGTGTAAAATATGGAGTGGTTGTGTTGAAGAGAAATTGTAAAAGAAATTGTGTGTGTAAGCATGTGCAAATTGGATTTTACAAGTGTGGTTTGTTTGTGTAGTTCACTGTGTACTTTTTCAAATTGTGGTATAGAATTAGGCATCATTGAAAAGGCACAATAGTACATTGAGCCCTTTAGATGATAGGGTATCTAAGCATATCATATATATATATATATATATATATATATACATACATATATTAATATACATATATATATATATATATATATATATATATTGATAGTAAGTCAGAGCTAATATCATCTGGATTTGTTTTTGTTGTCTTTGACGGACAAAATATTGTATCAGATAAAGAAATCTCCCTTGTAATTTCTATTTTGGCTTTCCCAATTGTCTTTTCAATGTAATACTGTCGGATGAATTACAATCTACATCCATACACTGGTCATACTTATAGACACACACACATATACTTAAATATTTATAGATTGATAGAGTAAAATGATGGTTTATTCTTATAAGGTCCAGCTAACATCATCTAGAGACTGAATCGTAAACCTCATCTCACAGATTTATTGGGAATCTTTTTTTTTGTGACTATGTGTGTCTTTGTGTGTAAATTTCCTAGCAATGTAGAGTAGCTTATTGATTATCATTTTACAGTAGGTGTTTTCATTTACTGACTTTGTTTGGCTCTGAGTCAGAATAGTGAGGCACTTAGTGAGAATCAAACTCATGGCAATGGTAAATTAGTCTGCAAGATGAGCTTGCTAACCATCACACTATGGTAAACATCTCAGGGATCATCTTCGCTGTCAAATTTGAAAAGCATAATGAATTCATTACTCAGTGTCCCTGAAAAAATCTTCTGAGATGCTTTTAAACATTCTTACTCCGATTCATTTTGTAAACAACAAACTTGAAGATTGGAGAAGAAATTCTGATATTGAAGTTTTACTTTAGGATCATGAGAAAATAACTTTATCCATTACTTTGTTAACAGAGCACTTAAATCAATATTATTTGTATATAGTTATTTTCTTCAGCTAAAGGACATGGTAAATGAGCACTTCAGATATGAGCACTTCAGACATGGTAAATGAGCACTTCAGATATATTAGTAAATTGACTGAAAAACAACTTACCTGACATATGTTTACTATTGCATCCCATACGTATATTGCGGTAGAAGTAGTTAATTCATCTGTTATATTAAACATGCCTAATATACTGCAGTGTAGTGCTGGATTGAAGTGTTGGAATGGAGTTCCTTTACTTTGTTTGAGAGGGAAAACAGCATTACCAAAGCTTTTCAAACTTCAAGCGTTTACAACACACTTTTTAAGAAGAAAGTATTTTGTGATAAATTACTTATGTTTTGTTTGCCAAGCTCAACATATAGTGTCATTCCAGCAGTTCAACTGAATCAAGAAAAGTATCCTTTGAAAGATATACAAATTTATTCCTAATTTCACATTCAGCAACACACAGCTCTTATCTATTTACTCCTATGAACTCTTTCTTACTTAAAACTTAAAAATTGAGGAAGAGTTATGAATGACGACCTGAACTCGATACTCCAAAGAAACAAAAAAATATTTCAATATTACTATGGGAGACTTCAACCCTCAGATAGGACAAGTGAATGGAAGTTACATCAGCAAGTTCAGATACATGATACCGAATGAAAGAACAGATCATATGAATTTTGCCACACTGAATGGATTCGAAATCATGAATACTTTCTTCAAGAAGAAAACCCAATAGAAAATGAATTACATTCTGGCAGACAAGAGTGACACTGTGAAAGATATTCAGGTCCTAAATCAAGTCAATGAAGGGAGAGACCACAGAATGATAAGTTGTAAAATCCAAATTGACGCTAACAAAGGATGCAGGAAAAAGTTCCATACCAAAGTGCAACCGCTAAAAGAAAAAAAAAAAACCCAAAGAAGATACCTGGCCCCTTAAGCTCAAACTGAAATACAGCTTCTCACCAAACCAGAAGAGAATGACACCGACATCAACAACTTTAACCACAAAATAACAACCTTTCTAATAGAAGTCGCTAATGTGTTCAAACCAAAATGCAAAGAAAGGTTGGCAAGCTGTCGGTAGGACATGCTCAAATTTCAAGAACAAGAAAATTCTGCTAGTGCTAAAAAGAAGGAATTTACAACCAATACATCCTTCGGATAGTCACCTATGAAGCTAGAACATGGAACCTTACCAAAAGACTGACCCTTAAACTGAAAACCTTGCAATGTGCACAACAGAGAATCATGCTTAACATAACATAGAGGTATCATTAGAGGAAAAACAGAAGTCCAAGAAATCATAGAATCTTTAGGCAAACTTGTATAGCAATTGGCTGGTCAAGTTACAAGAATGGCAGACAACCATTGTACATCACAATTCTAAGCATGGATCCTCAGAGATCACATGCAAAACTGGGCCGACAAAATATTAGATCGTATTACAAACTAGATTAAGTTCAGAAAGTACTGGTTCCATGATGCCCACAATAGAGAGGTCTGATGAATCTTGTGGAAGGTCTATGTCCAATAACAAACATTTAAAGGCTGATGATGATATGTTGAATTAAATTAGCCAGTATATATTTGAATAATCATCTTAGATCCCCTCTAAACATCTCTGAAACTGGTTAGAATTGATAATTTTCTCCCAGAAAAGTGGAAAGATAATGTTCACTTTAGGCAGCTCCTCCCTTGAAGCACCCAGCTTTGGAGCCTTTGTGTTCTCTCACTTCTTTTAGCACACCATCATTACTGCTATTCATAATTGCTAGTAACTTTCCTTTCGTGAAACTTAGTATTTGCTCCTACAAGAAATTATCAATATAGGTTTCTTCAGTTTTTAAGCTTGTCTCGCTACGTATATATATGCATTGCTCGTACAGACATGGAACCTTACCAAGAGACCAATCCTCAGACTGAAAACCATGCAACATGCACATGAGAGAATCATGCTCAACCTCTTATAGAGAGATCACAAGACAGTACTATATATCAGGTAAAATACAGGAGTCCAAGACATAATAGAATCCATTGGAAAACTTAAATCACCCAGTGATCACATGTGTAATCAAGGCCGGCAGAATACAAGATGGAGGGACAAACTAGGCAAATTCAAAAAGTATTGGCTCCGCAACGCCCATGATAGAGAGTTCTGGCAAATCCTGGGGAAGGTCTATGTCCAATGATGGACATTAAAAACTGATGATGATGTCTAGCAAAAATGTTTTTTTCGTTTTTAGAAAATTTCCCCCCTTAGTAGGTTCTTGGAGGAGGGCCAATTTGCAATGTAAGTTTAACCTAAATCATCTCTCAGTTTATGCGCGGCAGCATTCACACTTGTTTTTTTTTTAATTCAGACTTTTTTAAGTGATCACTGCCCAACAGAATACAAGAGAGGTAATCCCCGGTTTTTCCATTTTTAAATTGATCATCTCCAACAAAGCATCCTGCCAAGGGAGGTTTCTACTGAGTGAGAAGGCGAACTTTTGTTTCATTGATCGAAAAACTAGTATTGTTCAGAGTCTGATTCTCACTTGGTGCCCCACATCTCTGTCTCTGTATCAAACTAAGCTAATATTGGTAAATGAGATCAAAAAGGTTACGGTAATGTTAAACTAATCTTGCGGGACCATTCACAAATACGCAATCATAAGTGTGTTCTCAATGTAACAAATTTTCCAATCTCTCAAACCATGATCCAAGAGCCCCTAGTGCAACTTCCTCAAGACTGACCCATGTAATTTGAGCAGAAATGAAGAGAAAACTCTCTTCGAGAAGAAGTAGAGTGAGATCAGTTTGACAGAAAAATTGAAATAAGTATAACATTTTTTTTTAAAAATCATGTCACATCACCAGAAGGTTACATTTTGGTAAAACTTAGATATATGAGCAGTGTCAGTAATCTATATGGCAACAGATAGATGTGAAAGGGTTATTGAGTTTTATTTATTGACTACTAAAATATTTTTGTCTTATTCATTTCCTTTTTAAAGTTGGTGTAACCTGATTCAGAAGTTATCTCTCTATTTTTCCATTTCACTATTATTTTGAGAGCCAAATTTAACTTACTGATGCCTTGTGCCTTTCTTAGCAAAGCTCAATAAATAGCCAGAGTGATCTTTGCTTTCGTTTTAGTAAGCTCATCTTGCCAGCTTTTCTTAAAAGACTCATGTTCTCCCTGTGATCAATTAAGCTATTATCCAGCAAGTAATAATGTGTACGGACAGTATTCTCACTCACTGAAACCAGACATACATTCTCTTGCAAACAGGAGAAGTTAATACAAAAATTTAAAAAATATTCCTTATTTATAATCTTTAACAAAGCATGCATATATATATATATATATATATATATATATATGTGTGTATATATATATATATATATATATATATATATATATATATATATATATATATATATATATATATATATATATATATATATATATATATATATATATATAAAGAAGATTAGAGAGAGAGAAAACATCCAACATGTGTTTCATGGTAGACACATTTTTCAAAAATGGTAAATTGATATTCAGCATTGATCTAATTAATTCTAATTATGTTAAAAGTTTCTGTTTTGATGTAATATTTGAAATTAACCCCAAAAGATTTTATAAGGACTGGAATTTTCAACCATTTCCCTAAATCATGTCTAGAGAAAATGTGCATTGAAAAGTTGGTGTTTCTTCAAATAAGTAATGTCATATGATACTGTACAGCGTGAGTGCAAATGCTAACTTCATAAATTCACAAAGGAACCTCAAAGTGAAAAATGGATCCACTTTTCACTTTTTAAATACTTAGCATTTGCACTCATGCAGGATGATATTGTGTGACATCATTAACTTAAAAAAATATCAAACTTTTTATCTTTGTTATATTTAGATTTATTAGTCTGACAAAGCCAAAAGGCAGAATATGTTAGTATGATTAATTTGATTTAAATACTACTATTTTCCTTATAGTCCACCTTATATATATATATATATATGTATAAATACATATATGATAATAATTTGATAATTTTGTCATCCACAGACGGCTGTTTTGTTGTACTACAACTCTTCAGTGTGGCTATTGACTATCCATTACCCCATCCAGTACCACTAGGTAGGATCAAAACCTTCGCTTCAGACCCAGAGGATGGCATCTTACCTCTGCCCTGCGCAGAACTGGATGATCAGTAAGGTTGAATTTAAGTGATGTATTTACTCATTTACTCATGCATGAATTCCCCATCCACAAGAGTACTCTATTCTGCAGTTTGAAAGCATTGCATAAGCTTTTAATGAACGAGTTTCCTCCCTAGTATATATATATATATATATATATATATATATATATATATATATATATATATATATATATATGCGTGTGTGTGTGTGTTTGTAAGTGATGTATTTACTTTCATATACATTTAGAGAGAGTCATGCAGATAGAAGTCAGAATTTGAAATTAGGTTCAAATTTCAGCTGAAGTAGTTTGTGTTCACATAATTGCAGATAACTTTCAAGATCAATGATTATGTTGTAAACAGAACAGATTAACATTATCCATAACCACATTCACTTGTGGAAGGCTGGAGAATGAACCAGCTAAAATATGAAAAGAGATACCCAGCAAAGATGAGGAAATATTATCTTTCTTGATTATATTTCTTATTCAATGTAACATAGTCAACCATTATCAATTTTTGTAATGAGTGAATTTTGTAAGTAGTGATATTATCTTGATTTCATTCTTATTAGATGAAGCCTTCTCAACTGGTTTTTCTATTTTCTTTTTTGTTGATTTTGATGTTATTTTTTTTTCTATACTAGTAGTATAAGTAAAAGACATAGGTGTATGAGTCTTACACTAGTGATAGTATTAGTTTGGTGTAAAAAATGGTTACTTTTTTTTCACCATCAATTTTAAAGCTGTATATCTCAGCTTAGAATGAAAGTTATTAATTGAAATAGGAACTTTCAGAATCTACACATTTTTGCCAACAAGACACAAGTCAATTTATTCTGGAAGCATTGAATTCTGGGGTCTGGGAAGCAATGCAGTGTTCAAAGACATTTTGCCCTGCTACTGGGTTGTTAGAGACAGTCTTCTGCAGAAAGTGGTTGAAATGCTTGAAAAAGCTGTAGTTGATTAGGGCGTGGTCTAGTGAGTAAGCTGGGTGAGGTAGAGTTTTTTAGTCAAGTTTGTTCAATTTCTTCAAGGTCATTTGCATGCAGTTGGGTGTTATCATGGAGGAGAATCAGTCCTTTTTGGATGACCAATATCGGACGTAAACATTGATTTCCTGGCAATACTTCTTTGCTGAGTGAGTTTTGCCTGGATTCAAGAAGTTATAGCCGGTGATTCCACTTACTGACCACCAAACGGTGACCATAATCTTGAAGCAGGTTTGGTTTGGGGAAGTGTTTTGGTGTTTCACCTCTGTCCAGCCTATGTGCAGAAAGCCATTAATCGTTGTACAGAATTCATTTTTCATCACATGAGCAGACTCATCATCAAGTCTTTTATCGTTCGTCATTGGATACAGACCATCCTCAAGATTGGCCACACCTCTCTATTGTGGCGGTCCCGGAACCAATACTTTCTGAACTTATCTAGTTTGTCTCTCCATCTTGTATTCTGCTGGCCTCAGTTCCAATGTGATCTCTAGAGATCCATATTGTGAATTGTGATGGTCATTGGTTGTCTATCATTTTTGCAACATGACCAGCTCACTGCCATTTTATTTTTTAATGGATTCTATGATGCGTTGGACTCCTGTTTTTTCCTAATATATTGTGCTGTCTTATGATCTCTCCATGCTGCATAGTTCTCAGTTTGAGGGTCAGTCTCTTAGTGAGGTTCCTTTTTTCAGCTCCATAGTTGAGTAACAGGATGATGCATTGGTTGTATACCCTTCTTTTTAGGACTAATTTAGGGATTTTCTTGTTTTGGAAAGTTGAGCTTGCCCTGCTAAAAAACTTGCCTTCTTAGAGTGATTTTTCTTTCTTTTTCTTTTAAGGATTTCATCAAGATTCATTGTCCTAGGTAGACGTAGTGGTCTACTTTCTCTAGTTTTTGATTTTGATTGTTGCATATGACCTTTGTTTTGCTAAAGTTCATGTGTAGACTGACTTTCTTGCTTTCTTCATTCAGTTCATCTAGCATTAGTTGGAGATTATGAAGGTTCTCAGCAAAAAAGACGATATCGTCTGCAAATCTATTTAGGTATTCACCGTCTAATCTGATCCCTTTATTTTCCCAGAATAGGTTTTGGAAGATCATCTCAAGGCAGCAAATATTTTCGATTTTTGTTCAGCTCATGAGGCATGGATTTGTCCAGCTTTTATCAATTTGGCGCAAAGGTTGGACAACTGTTGAATCAACATTTAGCATCTCTTCAACCTCTTGAATTGTTTTGTATAGGTCCACCTCAATTAGATGTTGTCAATCTCAGAAGGATGTCCACAACCATCCTCACCATCAAGGCTCTTGTCTCTGTTTCAACATTTTAGAACCAATGTTGGGCTATTCATTCCTTGACGGTCCCCCAGCCAAATATTTAGTTGATATTACAAACGGTTTCTGCTGTTTTGCATCTCATTTTGAACTCATAAAACAAAATTGTACGGATTTGCTTCTTTTTCATCTTTGCTTTGACAGCTACAAATAAACCAGAATAAATGGTGGAAAGAAAACATTCAGTTTGAATAGAACAAAATTCACACTTTAAAATGCTATTTTCAATGAACACGCTCAAATAATAGCTTATTCCGAAATAAATATCAAAGTTTAGAATAACAAAAAATGCAATTATATCTTGCACTCACCTAATGATACTGTCTTGATTTCCTTTATTATCAGATTTAAAACTCATTTTCACAAATAATATTTTAATCTCAATTGCTATTCATTGCAACTACCCAATAGGGGCATCTCTTATTTTCAATCCGCACTGTCCACTAATGACAGTAGCCTAAAGGCTTGACTGGTTGTGATGAAAAGCGACTAAAATCAATATAAAAGAAATATTACTAGTAAGAAAATAATAATAGTTGAAGATGAAAATATTGAAAAATAAAACGAATGATTTCAATAATAACTACTCTCAAATTTGCAGACAGACCAGTGGCGTAGCTAAAGTTTGGTTGGAGGGTGAATATCATAAATCACCCCTGGGCCACAATGGAGGGTGCCCCAGAAGCTTCATGAATAGTAGTTCACCTAGTGCATTTTTACTAACATTATGCAATTACAAATCTTGCTAAATGTTGGCTTTTGAAAAGTCTGCCCACAGATCACTTGTAATGTCATTGTGAACCTGCAGGGTTCTGCAGCCTCCCAGGTTGGAAACTCTTGCCTGTAAATGTTGGGGAGAAGGTGGTCTTAAGAAGCCAAGTCCATTTGGGTCCCCCAAATCTCCAGCTAGGCTCTTGAGACAGACATTTCAAAGAGAGAAAAAAACTAGTTAGTGTCTTGATTCAAAAAAATTGCCAGTTAGTCAAAGAAGCAATGCCTTTACTCGCTGAGCTATGGCAACCAGCCTAAAACTCTCTAATCAACAACCAGTCGCAAGTAAAAAGTTACGATGCCAATAATAACCATTTTCTGTGTCTGAAATTGTAGAGAAGAACCAATTCTTGGAATATTCAAAACTTGACATCAACAAACAAACAAGGCAATAAACAATAAGTCTGGCTGGTCATTCAATAGAAACCATCACAGGTCTAACATCTTTTGGCACTATGCTATGTTGGGGGTGATCAATTGAGAAAATTAGAAAAAGGGGTGATCAGTGAATATGTTACTTCTTTCACCTTTTGTTGGGCAGTGATCCCTAATAAGGTCTGATTTAAAAGAACAAACAAATGTGAATGCTAATGGACACAAACCAAGGAACCAAATTAGTTAATAGTTACACTGCAAATTGAACCCACTCTAAAAACCTATGTTGGAGGGAATTTATAAAAAACAAAAATAAACGCTTTTTCTTGACATAATAAGGAGTAAATGCTTGGATTTTCAGCCCGCTTGTGCCATTGTACGTGTGATTCATACGTAGCCAGCCCGACCAGCTTAAAAACTTGAGAAACCTATGATTACAGCCTTGGTAACAGTTCTGGTTGACGGTATCTGATAGAATCAAGAACATCAAACATATCTGAGGAACGTCTATAATATACACCAAAACCAATCAGATAAAAATCAAAGAGACACATAGCTTCAAATAATACCAATTATGACACTGAGTGCAGGTGTTGGGGACAAGGCATTTAAAGAGGACTTCAAAAAGATCAATTTGCTCTGATATCAAAGAGATATGAAACAAAATGAAAATTATCAAAAGATGGTTGTCGATAGATAAACCCACAATCTGACCAATTTATGTATCACTAAACTCTAAGCTTTGATGCTCATATTTGAATAACTGGGGAAAAAAAGGTGGAGGTTGCCGAAAAATGTGTACACAATTAATAATAGTAATCTTGATATAATAAAGCAAGTGTGCCTCTACTTATTCATACCGAGTTCTGAAACTAAGCAGTACGGACTTTGGTCAGTGACAGATATGCATATCAATAAGCTTTCATTCTGAAATCTGACTCTCAGAATCAAGCCCAAAATATACAGAACTTTAATAAAATTCAATAAATGTTTTAACCATTGGGCCACAATGGTATGTGGGTTCAAGAGTGTATATTATTGCCTATAAAATGTTAAGCAAAACTGTCAACATAGGTTTCTTTTTTCTTTCAAATTGGTCTGGATGGTTATGTATGCATTTATGTACAATATATACAAGGTACACCAATAGAGAGCTGGAAATTCAAATATTTATTCTTTATCATGTCTAAAGAACTTTTTCACTCTAAATAGGTTTTTAGAGTGGAGTTTAATATGCAATGTAAGTTGATGCTAAATTGGTCTCTTGGTTTGTGTCCAGTAGCATTCATGCTCTGTTTTTTGAAAATTCAGATACTTTTTTGTGAACACTGCATAACAAAAGGTGAGAGGAGTAATTTATTCATTGATCACTCCCAACACAGCATGTTGCCTAAAGACCATGGTCATGGAACAGTTGACCAGAATCGAAAAATCTATTTTTTATTTTGATTGAAGCTGCTTATGTTTACTTTGAACTAATACCCTTGGGGAAAGATATAAATTCATAACCCAGCGATCCATTCCATCAGTTGATAGTTTGAGAAAAAAAAATCTCCTCTGGCATGTCACAATGGTTGACAGAGAAGAGAGTTTGGAAAAATCACTCTCCCATAGCTAATTGATTTGTTTGGATCTCCAGATCCAGAACTGCATTCAATTTTACCACATTTTTATGCAGAAAATTCATCTAGAAAAAAATTATTTGTTCACAAATATAGAATACAATGTATATCCATGTGTATATGTTTTGTGTGTAGCACTTTTCATTAAGTGCACAGTTACTACACTCTGAACCTAGGCAGAATTTCCAGGAGCTAACACTTTGATCCCAGGTAGAGTATACAGATATTACATTGATCGTATGGCAGAAGGCCAGGGAGGAACACTCTGATCCTTTACAGAGTGCACAGCACTCTGAACCTAGGCAGAAGTTCCAGGAGGTAACACCTTGATCCCAGGCAGAGTATACAGATATTACATTGATCGTATGGCAGAAGGCCAGGGAGGAACATTCTGATCCTTTACAGAGTGCACAGCACTCTGAACCTAGGCAGAAGTTCTAAAACATCCATAGGTTCTATGCCAGTCATGAAATAATATGCTTTCTCCATAATAATATGTTTGATATAGAGATACTTAGAATGAAGATGGGAGTAGGTTGAAACAAATAGAAAAGTACCTGAACTTCCTTTCAAAGATCCAGAAACTTCCATTCAAAGATCTAGGATAAAAAGGATGCGATTGCAAATCTGTTATCATTTGAGCATTGTAGACCTTCATAAAACCAATTTTGGAAAGATATGTATTAGAGGAAATCCTATGTAAAATAAATAATATGATGAAAGAATGAAGCAATCAAGAAAGGTGCTGAAGTGATGAGGTGTCACCATAATCTTCTGGCAGGATCAAGAAGATAGCAGGTGTGAATCATGACAATAAAAGCAATAATGATGATAATAAAAATTCATAATTAATTATAATAAAAAAAATGATGACCAGTCTGGTTAGTCACTCAATGGAAGCCATCATATGACCAACGTTCTTTGGCAACATGCCATGTTGGGAGCGATTAGTGGAAAGGAGATCAATTTGCAATATGAGTTTATGTTAAATTGGTCCCTACTTGGTGCTTTGCTGTGTTTGTGCTTGTTTTTTGAAAATTAGGATATTTTAGATACGCCAGGTTGGGAGTAATCTATCAAAGAATTGGTGAGGCGGGGAGCAATAAATGAGTTACTTCTTAACTGAAAGGCAAGTGAAGTAACTTATTCCTTGCTCCAACCTTTTAGCAAATATTTTTCTTGATTACTCCAACTAAAAAGGCTGAATTTTAAAAAAATAAGCACAAATGCAGCCAGCCACAAACTAGGGACCGATTTATCATAAACTTACATTTCAAATTCCCCCCCCCCTGTCTACTATATACCTGGGGGTGGGGTGAAAAAATGTTTTTCCTTGGCCTATCAAGGAGTAAATGTTCAAATTTTCAGCCCTATAGTTCTATTAGTATGGCCTGTATACATCACATATTCATGCACACATAGCCATCCAGATGGAATTGTACACAACGGACGGACCAACTTAAAAACTGAAGAAACATTTAGTGACTGCATTAGTTTGCAGTTTTTGATATGACCGAAAATTAATGGAACAATTGAAGTGAAGTCCGTTAATTATAGATTTGTGGATAAATTGGAAATAGATAAATGAAAAAATGTGACAAATTACAAGAAGTTAGTCAGGATCCCCATACATCAAACACAGTGTGTATCCATAAATATTTGCATGTGTGTGTTTGTGTGTATGTGTATATGTGTAACACTGTTCAATGAGCACAAAAATACTGCACTCTGAATTCATTCCGTACTCTAATCGTAGGCAAAGCACACCGATATTCGTATCTAAGGTAGAAATGCTGATCTACAAGTAGGTAATCGCGTCATTTTTTTACGGGAACTCTGCTAAAAATTAATGAAAAGCATGAACAAAAAGCAATGAAAAGATAGAAAATGGAAGAAAATTGGAATAGAAAAAATGTTTCTGAGAACAGCCCCAAATCGTAGCCCAGACATTTTTATCCTTAGCCCCAAAATTCTTGAAATCAAGAAAAAATGTCAGAAAATTCAAACTGGTAAATACTGATATCTCTCACTCTCTCTTGAGAATAAAAAAAGATCCTCACCACAAAAAAGACCCCCCCGCCCAAAGAAAAGACAACCTTTAGGTAGAATGCCAGGTTGTGGGTAATTAATTAAATTTTGAATAAAGGTTGATCAATAAATAAGTTTCTTCTCTCATACTTTGTTAGGCAGTGATCGCTGGAAAGTCAGAATTAAGAAAAAACAAAAGAAGCATGATTACTGCCAGACACAAAATAAGGGACCAATTTAGTGTAAACTTACATTGCAAATTGAGCCTCCTATTGAAATCTTATTTTGAGTGGTAATTTACAAAAAGACAAAAGAAAAGTTTTTTTCTTGACATAATAAAAAGTAAATGTTTAAAATTTCAGCCCTCTAGCTCCATTGGTGCAGACTATACATACCATACGTACATAGCTAGCCATATCTACTCGAAAACTAAAAAAACCCAAGTTGGTGTTGACAGTTTTGGTTGAGAGTTTCGAAAGAGTGTCAGCAAATTTGGAGTGGTTGTGTAAAATATTAGTCTTTCTCTTTCTCTCTGTCTGTCTGTCTGTCTGTCTCTCTCTCTTAAAGAGAAGACCCCAAAATTAACAAAACACCAAGCAAAACAAAAGATAAAACTTGGTTGGTGTTTCCTAATGAATGAAAAGCATTGCAAATCACAGTTTTATGTCCATAATTCAATAACACACTCTCGTTATTAGAGAGGTGATAAAAATTCAGTGCTTTTCTAGCTTTATTAAAATGTAACAAATGAGAGAAGTCATGACTTCCTGTGATGAAATTCAATAAAACTCCTATGTTTGCCTGTCAAATACTTGTAGTATTGATTAGTATCCACTCTGGTTCTCCCTCTCTCTCTATTCTTAGTCCCTGTCTTTCTCCCATGATGCTTTTGATCAATCTATTTTTTGTGACTCTTGTTCAACAAACAACAAGAAGCAACTTGTCTCTCATTCATCTTTTTTTTTTAAAAACTTCATTGTTACCGTCATTATTTTAAAATTATAATTATTGTTGGTGTCATGGAAAAAAATTACTCAGAATAAAAGAAACAAAGAAACAAAAGTATTCATTCAAGTTTTATTTTTATCATCATTATCATTTTTTTCATTACTTTTATTTGCCTTTGTTGATTTTTCACATTAGTAGTGACTGATGGTTTTTACTAATAGCAGGTCTCATCAAAACTCCAGGGCTCTCTTCAGTTTTTCCAGCTTATCTTGGAATTGCTGTCATTTTGATCTTTCTTCTACAGATTTCTAATTCCTTTCTTTTTCATTATCAGTACCCACATATATAATAATCATCAATGTGCAGATATCTTCTATAATGCTATGAGACGCAACTGGCGTAGTGAAATAGAATTTCAATCATACAACTGACGCATTAAAACAGAGTTTCATGTTCTGATGATGATGTAATAAAAATGCTGAAATTTGAAGAATAATGAATACAAAGAAGTAGTCATAACTAAAACAAAGAAAAAATAAAGATCCGCCTGTGGTCAATGGAACGCTATTCTCCGAACTGACTGCAATTCAAATATCTATAATCCACGTATAAAATGCCATGTGTTTCCACATACGTAAGACAGGCTGTATATTCATATATCTATGTATTCTGTTTTTGATGGGACAACTAAACTAATTATTATATTAATGCTTTGTTATGTTCATACCTGATATGGTCATTGTTAAAGACTGAGGGAGAGCAAGTCTACTTAAATTCCCAGGACCCTCCTCAGTATCCTTGCAGATCCCAGCAACTCCACAGTCAGTACACTCCCAGACTTCATTGTATTTCCAACTCTGCCAATCTCTGTTCTTGTGTTTTTGGCAAAGTTCCAACTGCACCTACTATCACAGGTAATTTCATACACTCCTTGGCATTCAATATGTGATTGGCTGGCACAGCCAGGTCCAAAATTTGGCAAGTCTTTTTTCTTTATTCGCAACTATCAGATCCAATCTTTTAACTTGGATTGGGTGTTCATTCTGGATATCTAAGTTTAAGTGTATCTCATTCTTTCTATTTCATTTTTATTGCTTCTCTCTGGTTAGAAACTATCAATAAGCTTCTTCAGTCCTTAAATGGGTCTGGCTGGCTACTAATGCATGTGTTGTGCAGGCAGGCTGTACCAATAGAACTAAAGGGCTGAAGATTTAGATTTTTCTTCTCATCATGTGTGAAAATATTTTTCTGTTGTTTTTTTTAGTTCCTACCCAAGATAAGTTTTTAGCTGGCATTCAATTTACAACGTAAATTTTTGTTAAATCGGTCCCTTATTTTGTATTTGGCAGCATTCAGACTTGCTCTTCTTGACTGTGTTATATGGCGAACTTTGCTCTAATGATCCAAGTTATAATGAAGGAGGCCTACATTGATACCAGTGAACTACTATCCATTGGGCTTTTTGATACTCCCTCTATTTGGGGCCCCCAGGGATAATATAAAATCATCTCCCTACATTGTCCCCTGTAAAGATACTATGAATTGAAAACAGAGTACTCACGGGTAACCAGGTGAGAAAGTTCTTTTCTATATCAGCTCATTCCCTCCTTTATTTGTAGCAATCTTTTGACTCTTGAATTCATTCAAGTGAAAATAAAAGTAATACAAAGGAAGTAAATTCTGATTGAAGTTACTTCCCATGGACTTTTTTGTCCATTTTTTTTTCCTTTAATTCTATCCACAAAAGTAAATTGAATAAGTACCCTTACGTTGATGTAACAATATGAAAATTCCATATCACGGTTATAGTGACCAGAGTTATCCCAGTTAACAATATTATCAGGGTATTTGTAAAATGTGCAGAAAATGTTTAAAAAGTACTGGTCCACATGTTGAAAGGTACCAAGGGTGTTTGCATCCTGGACAATTCATTTTTTAAGTAAATGCAATGCATGCTATAAGGATAACTGCATCAAAACTAAAAAAGACAACAATAATTCAGTAGATACCAAAATAGAAACTTTTTTCTTTCTTTTGTCACAGAAGATATTTACTCATTCAAAAAAGTTCATCTAATCCAAACTGTTTTTACAAAAAATATATAACTATGTAGATGACTACATAAAGACACGATGAACAAAGAGGATGTTATAATTTTATCAAGAAATGTAGAAAGATGGAAAAAAAAAAAGGTTTTGATGCAGACAGAAGATTAATTATTTTGATTAAATTGAATAAACTTCTAATTAAATCATAAATTACTTTTTTTCTTTTTGTTACAAAAACAATGAAAATAAAAAAGAAACCCAATACAACACCATACCAACAAGAGGGAATTTTTGACACATTATCCTATGAAGAAAGCTTTGGTTTACATAATTGACAAGCTAGACTGGCATAAAACTATAATTTTCCCCATTACTGAGTTCCCAAACCATGCATTGAACTGAAAGTCAACTTTGCATTCACTAGAATGATAATTGATAATCAAACACCGTCATGATGTCAATGATAATTAGAATTTGTCATGGTAGTTCTATCCATCAGGAAATTTACTGCGGTTTATAGTAAAAGAGATAAATCTTTCATCTCTTCAGCCATCCCTGTCTGGGCTTCACATATCTAAAGCTTTTTCCTCATCTGAGAGTTTTCGTAGGCTTTTGCAACATGTGAAACAGACTTAGAGGTGACATGTAACCAAGTGGCATCACTCACTTCACCATACACCATCTTACCAATAGCTGGGGGAGGAGCCAGATTCATACCTTTCCTAATGGCATTAGTGCCAGTCTCAGTCAAAGTTTGACCTTTGCTCGTCCAGTCAAAGTTTCTACGCTGTTAACCAATCATCTACCAGCAGTTCTGCAATTCACAAAAGTCTACCATTTTTAAGAAATCCTATTAATTCAAAAGTTCCATAATGGTTAAAAGCAATCTATGAATCTAAGAGTTAAATGACTGCAAAAGGGTTTGTAAGCTATTTTCTGGATTGAACCTCTCTAAATCATTTATTTTCCACTGATGTTTTGAAGCCATAATCATTTATGACAGGGGAAATGCTAGTCAATTTGAATAATGTACATTGTAAATGATAAAGTCAGATTGTGCAGGGTAATATGACCTCATAGTTATTACCAATTTCCTTTCTATGCATGTCACATGACACTGTGATTTACATCTGCGTGGAAATATGCCAGCGGCTGTAGAATCTTCAAGAAAATAAAAAGGGAAGCGTTTGCGTATATTAAATAAGAAAGGGAGATAATGCTAAGCGTATGATGAATGAGGTTCTGGACTCCATTTTCCCTTTTGTTGAGTGTAAGCCGAAATCTTCCATTTCTTTCCTGTGTTCAGGTTTTCTTTCATTGGCTGGCAGAATTTGCCAGAGATGAGTGAATTTTACAAAAATGCCAAATCGGCAAATTTTTAGTTCATTCATTTTGTTCATTTGCTCATTGAAAGTTTTGAGTGTCTCCAGAAAAAATTATGAAATTCATAATCATTCCAGATTTCTTCATATCTGTCATTCCTTCTTTTTCAAAGGTTGGGTCAATGTTTTTCTTTCGATAACTGTTTTTCTCGATATGTTTTTCCGTTTGTTCAAGCCAAGTATATTTTTTGACGTTGCACTTTTGTGCCGGGTTTCTTTTGTAAGAAAAATTGATAAAAATAGAAAGTTAGGCCCATGACTCTTTGGTCTTCCTTAAAGTACTGCCTTTGAGATATCACAAACTCATCTGAACATCCCTTCTACTTTTCAGAACAGTCTGCAAAGTCCTCTTTTGGGAATGCTGTCAACTGCCTCATTGTGTTCTCCTTAGTCTCATCCAAGGTTTTAAATCTCTTCTTTGGAAGGACTGTTTTCACTGAAAGAGAAGCTGCGATAAGTATGTTCCCCAAGGAGAGTAATTTGAAGAGGTTTAAGGTGCCATTGCCCTACACTGGCTTTTCAATAGCTTGATACTTTCCTGACTGATTTTTTTTTTTTTTCATGTTTGAGTGTTTCACTTTGAAAAAATTAATTCTGGAATTTAAAAACCATATTGAACAAAGCAATTCTTTGGAGTCTACAGACTTGAAAATTGGCATCAGTACTCCACTACTCTCCTGAAAACGTTTTCTTGATTATTGACGAAAAGCCTTTTTTTAACTTTTGCGGACCTTATTTAGACAGGTATAAGTTTATTAATAGCATCTAGGTTCTTAAGAATCTACATATTTCCTTTATCTATCTTACATGTTTTCCTGTAGAAAATACCAGTGATGTCATAAATAGAATTTATTCTGACCACATTTACTCTCCTACAGAATTTTTTTACATGACTGCAAATTTTGTTGTTCAATTATTGGCTGTGATGGTGAGTTTCTCATTAATTGAATTCGTTAGCAATTTTGTTTCATTATAACCAACCTGTTGTAATTAAAATTTGTAATTGCTTATGAGTGATTCAATCTTGCGTTGCCCCGAGGCTTGTGAGAACACATGAGCAGACATCTTTTTTCAGGCATGTCTGTGTCTTTGAGTGCAATGGCATAGTACAGAGCTGCTAGCAGCCTTCCCATGAAGAAAAAAATATCCTGTGTTCAAATAAATCTAGATTCTACACAAAAACCTGAGATAACGCAAAGCTCAATGAGGCAGTTTTAATATAGATTATCTGATAATAGTTTCTAGTTAGGTTTTACATGGGGTTGAAAATAATTTATATCTGACTGACATTTGATTGCTGTTCAAATTAATGGAACCAAGTATAAGCTGAAAACATGAAAGCAATAATTTATAATGAGATAATGAACCATAGCTTCAAAATTTTTGGTCATGTAAAACAAATTCATCGGAGAATTGATACGTTCAGAAAAAATTCTATTTATGACCTCACTGGCGTTTTTCAATGAAAAACATCTGAAATAGTGTAAAAAAACATCTAGAAACATCTAGATTCTAGAGAATGTAGATATTGATAAACCTGTCAGAATGAGGTCCAAAAAAGTCAAAAAAGCTTCTTTTTTAAAAAAAAGTGTTTTTAAGAGTCTGTTGGAGTACTGTTGCCTATATTCAAGTCTATAGATAAAATGGTATGACCAGTAATGCTGGAACACACAAACACATAAATAAACACATCAATATAGGCACATATGAAAAAGGACAGAACCCTTCTCCTTCTTAATGGCTACGGTTGTTAAACTTGAACAGTGTGATTTTGAACAGAACAGAAAACTTTGGAATGAATTGACTGCACTAATCAAGGCATACCTGTGTACATGAATTTTATATGTTTTACAAACATTTTCAGAAACATAATAACACAGAGTCTGTATAATGTGAAATACTAATAAGACAAAAAGATAATTCTCCTTTGCTACCCTACAATAAATAACTTGAAAAAAGCATGTAGGAAAGACCTTGATTTCATTAAATTTTGAAATAAAAAACCAAGAAGCCCTGACAGGTATCAAAGAACCGAGTACTTTACCCTTGGCATAGGGGTTGTTGGCAGAGGAAATAAAGTCAGCAAATTGAGAGTTTCAGATGAGCATGGGTGAATAGCCGGGTAGTTGGAGCCCTCTAACCCTGTAAAGGTTTGGGCATCATGCCAACACTTTTGCCCCATAAAAATTACAAAATTACAATTGCTTTAGAAACAAGACTGGTCAGTCACTCAAGAGAAACCATCAAGAGACTAATGTCTTTTCGCAGTATGCTGTGTTGTGGGTGATCAACTAAAAAATTGGAAATAAGGGAGATCAATAAATGTTACTTCTCTTCCCTTTCATTGGGTAGTGGTCACTAAAAAAGCTGAATTTAAAAAAAACAAAAAACAAGTGTGAATGCTACCAGACAAAAACCAAGGGATCGCTTTAACATAAACTTACATGACAAATTTACCCCTACTCCCACCCCACCTAAAAACCTGTTGGGGGGGGGGTCAAATGACGAAAAATGTTTTTTTCTAAACATAATGAAGAGCAAATATTTATATTTTCAGCATTCTAGCTCAACTCAAGCTGGCAGTGTTCCCTACATACATAGCCATCCAGCCAACTTGATAACTGAAGAAACCTTTGTTAACTGTTTCAAACAATGAATAAATCTCCAGTGAACAGGTCTTATATCCTTCACCAGTGCAACAAACATTGCCAAACATGCTTTTCAGCATGGAGAGAGATTTATTTTACCTTCTGCTATGTCTGTGTGTCAGTGAATCAAACTGTGTGTGCACATATGGGCCTCCCTGACCTAAATAAAGTTTGGCAAGCTAGTGTTGTAGACCATCGTTAATCTGTGGTGAAATTGATCCACACTAGGTGCCCCACAGTTGCGGCTATGTATCAAACTAATCTAAGCTAAATAAATATCTACAAATGACTACGCATGAATATTTCTGCACTTGGTGTATTGATGAAATATCCAATTATTATCTAATTCATCTAATTCATAAATCAATAATTACTCCAAACAGATTCTACTTGATGCCGAGTATTTTTTTCCTGATCATTAGCTTTTAAATTCATACAAGGAAAGTTGGATGTCAATTTCAAGGGAAATAAGTTCTAATTAAAATTATCCCCTTTTGACCATTTGGTGAATTTTTTCCTAGATTCACAGGTGAATTCCACGATTAGGAACAATCAATCAAAACTATCATCAAGACTGCCAACATAGGTTTCTTCAGTTTCTAAGTTGTTCTGGCTTTATTAATGTATTCATCATATGTACAGGCCACACTGATGGAGCTACAAGGCTGCAAATTAGAACAGTTACCCTTTATTGTGTCCAGAAAAAACTTTTTTTTTTGTTCCGATAGGTTTCCAGTAGGGGTTCAATTTACAATGCAAGTTATTGCTAAATTGATCCATTAGTCAGTGCCTTGGTCATGTGACAGCTTCTATTGAGTGACTAAACAGACCTGTCTCAAGTGGTTTATGAATATAAGAGTTGAACTTAAGTGAAATCCTTGAATGTCAATTAGATCTAAATTGAAAATGCCTGAAAAAGATTTTCATTACAAAATAGGACAAAAGAAAACTGAAAGTTTTAAAAAAAAAAGTGATTGATCTCATTTCAGTGGAAGAGTCCATTCTTCCATATAATGGTTTGGAGATATTTTTTTCAGCAAAATATAAATTTGACTTACTTTTAGTGTGTATCATGGAGAGAAACACAGAGAAACTAAAATAGAAAGTCACACTGTTTATTGCTTATATCAGTGGTCCCAAACTTTTTCATGCCTCCCGCCAACTTTTGAGACTTTCGTGAGGGCTAAATTCTCATACCTCCAAATGAATTTCAAATCCAGTTACCGACTTGACAGCAATCTTAAATAGCTAAAAGTGGCTAGATTAGCAGAAATAGCTAAAATAGTATAAATCTAATTTTCAAGTAACTAGTCAACTGTATACCAGTAATGGGTCTATCACCCACTTAAAAGCTCCAATCGCCCCCTAGTGAGCAATGCAACGCACTAGCGGGTTGTATCATCCAGATCGTAACCACTGATATAGATAGATTAGCTGTAACTAAATAAGCGACTAAAAATCAGATTACTTGACACATGGGCATACCACTCATCTTTGCATTCAAATGTAAACAATGTCAACAACTCCATACAACAAGTCTCCATAATTCTATACAATTCCTTTGACTCTATTGAGAAATGAAGGCAACCAGGGAAAGAGAGAGAGAAAATACAACATTCTGGAGAGGAAAGAAGAAATGTTTGAGCAAACAAACCTTTTTTTTCTTTTTCTCTAGTTCAGAAAATTGAATAATTCGAATTAATTTCTTGAAACGCTACAAATGCAGGTGAATTTTGTCAACGAGAGGCTTACAATTGTTAAAAAAAAACAGGTCTGGTAGGTCACTCGATAGAAACCATGTTGTGATCAATGTGTTTTGGCAGCATATCATGTTTAGGGTGATCAAATAAAAAATTTGAAAAACGGGTGATCAATGAATAAGATACTTCTCTCACCTTTTGTTAGGCTGTGATCACTAAAAATGTCTGAAATTTCACAAACAAGTATGGATGCAAACTAAGTGATCAATTTTGCATAAACTTACGTTGCAAATTGCCCCCCCCCACTCACACACCTAAAAACCTAATTAGAAGGGGGTATCTGAAAAAAAAAAAAAGCAAGTTTTTTTCTAGACATACCGAGGAGCAAATGTTCAAAATTCCGCCTCTTCTGCTCCATTGGTATACGCATCATTCATACGCACACAGGCTGCCAGCCAGACGGACCAACTTGAAACTTGGTGACAGTTAAAATTGACGGTTTCAAAATGTCTTTTAAAAAGTTTGGCTATTTTTTAATAGCAAAAAAAAAGTATCAGTCAACAAAAAAGTCAAATTTCACACAGAATAGATTACTTGTTCAACTATGTATGGTCAACTATTTGGAATTAGAAACAGTCAATCAAACTGTCAACAAAGCTTTCTTCAGTATTTAAGCTAGTCTGGCTGGACATTGCTTATATAGGTCACACTAATTAGATTGCTGAAAATTTCAACATTTACTTCTTATTATGTCAACAAAAAACTCTGCTTTGTTTTTTCAAACTTCTCCCGAAATAGGTTTTTAGGGTGTGTGTGTGTGTGTGTGTGTGTGTGTGTGCGTGTGCGTGTCTGTGTGTATGTCTGTGTGTGTAGCGGGGGTCAATCTGCAATATAAGTTTATGCTGAATTTGTCCCTTTGGTTTGTGTCCTGCAGCATTCATGCTTATTTTTTTTAATTCAGACTTTTTTTAGTGATCACTGCCTAACAAAAGGCAAGAGAAGTAACGTATTGATCCTCTCTTTTGCTGATTTTTCAATTGATCACCCCCAACATGACATGCAACCAAAAGACATTGGTCACATTCCTATTGACTGACTAATCATAACTGTCTGAAGTAGGTGTTAAAGAATTTAAATTATTGATCGTGGACTCAAAAATAGTATTTCCATTATTTGACCATGCAAAAGATATCACTACACACTTTTCGAAATTTTGCCAAAGATCTTCCAACTATCCCTATGTGAACCATCATTGTATTGAATACCGTCGACCAAAACTGTCAACATAGGTTTCTTCAGTTTTCAAGTTGGTCCAGCTGGCTGGCTAAGTATATAGTTATGTATGTACATATACATATATCACACGTACAGGCCACACCAAATGGATCAAGATGGCTGAAAGCTTAAACGTTTACTCCTCTGCAATGCCCATGATAAAAAAAATGTGGCGGATCCTAGGGAAGGTCTATGTCCAACAACGGACGTTAAGAGACTGATGATGATGATGATGTTTAGAAAGAATGTAGCCAACAGTTATGTGTGAAAATGTTAGCTTACTTATGGGGGAGGGGAAGTTCTCGGCTTGAGAAACAAAGTCAGTTCACAGCCCAAACCACTTCCCAAACTCTGAGCGATATTTTATCACTGTAGCTGGAAAAATTGCTCTTTTATATTGTAAAGTGCCAATTTACAGAACTCTTGCACTCAGGCAGAGAACTTTTCAGTCCGCCATCCTATAAATACAATACAATAAATGATGCAAACAAGGAACACACTTAATAGATTCAGGCCTTGAGCGAGTCTCTCTAACTTCATTTGGTTAAGAAGATCCATACTATTCACATTGAATGAAATTTGTAGAGAAAAAAATCAACCTTATGTAAGCTTTATTTTGGTCAAATGGGTGTGTTTGATGAGTTCCCTTTCGGATAATGGAAACAAATGAATTCAGGACACAAACAGAAATTTATAATCCTTGCCCTTGATCCCCACGCCCACCAGGCTTCTGTCTTAAATCTTGCATCCTTGATTTGCAAGGCTAAATAAGTAGTGCAAATATATTATCTCAATATTAAAGCCATTTATTTTCCTCTTCTTATTCCATGATGGTTAATTCCACAGTTTTGTCATAGGCCAACGATTTATGACGACATATAATCTTTTATGCCTGATTTATTGTAGACACTGAAAATTCTTAGGAAATGGCCATTAAGAACGGCAATTTTCCTGCAATCTTACGTTGATGGTGGTGGTGGTGGTGGTGGTGGTGGAAGTGGTGGTGGTGGGAAGGGGAATGAAAGTGGATGGAGAGTACGAGAATTTGTGCCAAAAAGTGAAAAAGAGGGGAAGAATCGAAATGCAAACAAGCAAGTGAGAGAGAGAAAGAGAGAGATAAAAAAGGAGGGGGAAAAGGCAAAGAGAGAGAGAGAGAGAGAGTGAGAGAGAGTGAGAGAGAAAGAGAGAAAGAGAGACAGAAAATAAAAAAGAAACGGAGAGAGAGAGAGAGAGAGAGAGGGAGAGATGAAGAGTTAAAACAGCTGGCCTATGGACAGTTTTATCGACCCAGGCAAACTGATAAAAAAAAAAAGAAGAAATTTTCATAAATAAAGTCACTTGTTAGACGATTAAGGTTCTACTGTCTATCGGATTTCTGTTAGACAACTGATTACAATCAATTAAATCTAGCTGTCAGATAACAATCACAAAAAAGGTTCCGAAAAGTTGACCACAAAAAAGTCATAGTGTATGCAATAGACACACAGATCATAAGCTCATTCAGGGGCATCTCACTGCCAACTGAGTAACCTCACAGGAGAGTGTCTGTTCATTCAAATACATTAAGTCTCCAATAGGTTGCCAAGTTAGGTCAAGGCCGCGTAACTGGTTCTTGAGATATCCAAAATGGTTAGATACTTTTCTAGACAGACCTTGTAAATTCTCTGATTGATTCCTGTAGGCAAATTGGTATTTCTGGGCAGTTCCTTGTTGGACGACTGAACAGAAAAAAAATGTAATAATTTGGTAAGCAGATTCTTTATAGTTTTGCTGAACCAATTTCATTCCCAATATTGACATAAATTCAGAAATACATTCCAAGAATACAAGAGAATATCTGATTTTTATTTCGGTTTTGTAATAAGAATTCTCTTCTCAATATTCATGGCAAAAGTGTAGTGAGAATTTTCTAAAAAATTTTGCAGTTTTGATTTGAATTTTCCATCTTGGTCTATGCAATGATTTTCTGGCCTCGACAAATTATGTGAAACAGCTGATATTCCATGAATTATTAAAAACTAGTTGATCCACGTTAAGAAATTCATGGATCTATCTGAATTTCAATCAGATGATTTTACAAAAAAAAAAAAACTACTGAACTCATTCAAGTGGAAGAGTCTAATCTTTCAAATTGTAGGGATGAAATGTTTTTATCAGCAAAATCGATATCTCCAAGTGAAAGAGTTCACTGTGAAAGACAGAGAAACAGAAAAGATCACACTGTTGATTTCATAGGTAGATAGTATCCCCATCTTTGTGGTTTATATCACAATTGTTCTGTCCAATGGATCTTCTGGCTGATCAAAATTTTATTAATATATCATGAACTAAGTACCTGTAAAAAACAGGATTATTTATGTATGGATCAACACCTCTACCTAAGATCAGCATGTAACACCTGTGCACTCATTGAAATATCTTACACACACAATATGTATATATCTGTAGCGCTTTTTTTTTTATCTCTATGGTCATTTACGGACCAACAATGCCCAAATTTTTTGCTGGTATTTTCTTTTAGATAATTTTTTGATGAAAGATTTACTTTTTCAGATAATTAGTTCTGGTACAAGCGCAGGTTACGTTGATTTATTTATATGAGGTAGAGATAAATCTACCTATCTATATACATATTCATGGATACGAATAATAAATTGCGTTATGTTATTCTTAAATATATACTATCCTGTTGAAAGAAACAAAAAAGACTGAGAATAAACGAGGTGAGAATCTGCATTGAAAGCCCTTATTTGGCCTTTTCACTACGTGCAAGCTGCTTAGAACAATGGTAAATGCATTGTCTACATTGAAACAGTTACGTTATTGGTGAAAGGTTCAATTCCTGCAGCATCCTCATTTTCTTTAATTGTTTATTCTATTTACACTATCTAAATTGAATGATATATTGATTGAGTAAAAATGGGAGATCATTTCAAATAAATTTCTGTATAATATAAAGTAATTTATAATCTATTCTGTTAGACCTAGTATGTTCATTTAGATGTTTAGAATGATATATTCATCTTAGTGGATTTTATAACAATGTTCTTCCCACTGGTTGATTGGTTTTTCTATTCTATTCTTGTACGGTTCAGGGATGAAGTTTTGTAATTATGATAGTGGATCAATAAGTCCATTGCTTAACACATAGTCATCAGCTGAATTTTGATCAGAAACTTTCACTGTACAATGTGAAATCCAAGTGATCAATACTTACCACAGTTTCAACTGCACTGACAGAGAAGGTTGAAAAACAAATAATAGTGTGAAAGTGCTTTTTTTCATGTATCTACATACATCCTGAAATATTCTGAATAGCATCCTTGCCTTCATGGTTTTTATTTTAAGTTTCATCCAATATGTTTTTTTTGCTTCTCAATGCTTGTGTGAAGTTCTGAGATTCAGTTTTGCCATCATATCATGAATTATCAAGAATAGTATCGTCATTTTTTTACATCAAGAAAAGAAAAAAGTTTTCCTCTTCTAATATTCTCAAGATTTCATGATCAGTTTTACAGCTTTTTACTTGGATACAGAGTTAAGCACAAATCTATCATTTTTTTTATTGAAGATTTCATAGTGTCAGACAACTAGGAGGAAATATGCTGGCCATGAAACTTGTTTCAGCTTAGTTCGGACACAGACAATTAACTTTCAACGTGAACTCTTCTCTGGAGTTCCACAAATTTTTGCATACATGTTTGAAAAAATCACCAGATTTCTAATTCATTTGAGGCTTTTTTGAAAAAAATAAATAACAAGCATTGCATTCGACACTGGAAGCACCCAAATCTTTACCAACCAAAAAATCCCAGTAGCTGTTTTTTTCCATTTTTTGAAAAGCAGAATCTCTGAGTCCTTACAGTTTTTTTTATGTAAGTTTTTAAAGTTTATAAAAAACATAATTTCTAGGAAAGGTAAGCTAAATTATCAATATTTTTTGAAAAAGAAAATGACTTCCAAACGTGAGATGGGACTGAAAAAACAGAATATCTTAACCATATGTTTACCAAAATGAACAAAAATGTTGAAAACTATCCTCCAGCACACTATAGAATACTGATTATTACTTTTATTATAATACAATGATAATTTTTTTAGCAAATTGATGTCTTGCTAGCTGTACAAATAATATTTCTGTGCAGGAGTTCTTTTCAGATATGTGAGTTATATCAAGGATTCTCCTAGTCCGAAACGGTTGAGAAAGGTTGGTTTAACCACTAAGCTATGCTTACACATTCTTATCAGGAGGGTCATTATCAGATTTGTTAAGAGAAGAAAAGAAACCAGAATTTGCAGATTAAATCTTAACAAAATGTTAATGTTTCTTTTGATGACAAATTATTAACGAGTTCATCTTTCTTATTTGATAAAACTATTTACAAAATTCTTTTGCAATTCTTGATTGTTTTGTTTTTATTTATTGCCATTTTTTCCTTCTTTACTTTGCCTCAAAATGACAGTAAATAAACCTGTTTGGCTGCCATGAATCAGAGTCGCAGATGTTTATGGAATTCAGAATTCTGTAATTACTCTTTGGGAATCATGTTTCTTTCCAAAACCACATTAATCATAACAGAATATTGTTGTTTGTCTTTGATAGAGAAAACATATTTAACTAATGTGTTCTCCCTTGAATGCATCTCCATTGACTTGTCAGTTTTTTGTAAATGTACATCAAGAGTTGATTCGAAGTTATTAAACAATTTTTTCTTGATTGGCTTTTTTTTGCATCTTTTTGGGTTGAGTTGATCAGGCAACTATTTTTCCATGTATATATATATATGAATATGTTGTGCATAAGTAAATGTATTGCTTTAATTCGGTCCTACTGACCGTTCAGTTCTGCATAGGGCAGGGTTAAATGCCAGCCTCTGGGTCTGAAGCGAAGGTTTCGATCCTACCTCGTGGTACTAGATGGGATAATAATTAGATTGTCTATAGCTACACAGAAGAGATGTAATACAATGAAACAGCTGTCTGTGGATGACACAATTATTAATTATTAACAAATACATATATATATATATATATATGGAGAGCTAGCTATATGTATTTATATATATATATATATAGAGAGAGAGAGAGAGAGAGAATTGTTCCTAATTGAAAGAATCTTGGTTGGTATTCTGTAGAATACATTATATTTGTTTAGTTATGTATTAAGCTTAGCCTGGTTTAGTCTTGGCCATAAGTCTTGGGCACCTAGTAAGGATAGAACTAAAGTTAGTAGTCGTAATGATAGGCTAAACCAACTTGCTCACCAGTACACTACAACGAGGTACACATGAATGGGTGTCCAATGCTCACACCCAGACCCCATCCCTAAAAAATTTGCAGCGGACACTCATGATATGTTTCATCTTCTGAGAAGAATTCGAGACAAGCACCGAAAAAATTTTTTGATGATTAAAGCAGAATAATTTACATCCAAATCACCATCTTTGATCAGCAGAAAGTGTGTCATTCTTTACACCCAGGAGAAAAATCAAATCATAAGGTCGGTAAATATAACTCAATTTGTTTAGCATCAGATGATTTCTATTTAATTAGATCAGTGGAGCACTTTTTATTGGCAACTGTCAAAAGTAGAGGAGAGATCAATTCAGGATTATCAGATATTCTTTTAATTCCTTCAACAAAGGATAAAAGAATTAAAAGAACAAGCTTGACTGCTGCAGGATCAAACTCCACTCCAACTTCTATTCCAACTGAGGATGATTATTGTGAATTTTGTATTGTATATTTACACTAATATTTGAGCTCTTTGCTTGTCAGTTTGTGCCTCTTCTCCACTAAAACTACAAGGCCTATCAAGCTAATATTCCTCATGCAGACTGAACAGAAGTTAATTTCACACATAAGCTATGTGGTGTTAACCTTGGAGGTCATTTAGGATCACCAGAGATCATTTCTTGGTAATTTCTGGCCAAATTTTAGAGCAGCGGACAACAATTTTGCACCAAGAATGCTGAAATTTAGCAAATGAATATATGAGACAACTTATGGGGATAAAGTCAATGCCCTTTGTTGGAATGCTTGATTAATTGGGCGCACTGAAGATAGGTAGATAGATCAGTTGGTGCAATCAAATGAATCGATATATTCACACCTTGCATGAACAAATCACTGTGAGCCAATCAAATACCAGAACTAATTATCTAAAAATAATTTGGAAAAAAATTGATCTTATATCTAATATTATCCAAGAAAATTGATCTTATATCTAAAATTATCCAAGAAAATTGATCCTATATCTAAAATTATCTAAAAAATGCCATCGTAAAATTCATGGCATTGTTGATCCACAGTAATCAGAGGGACCCAAAAGAGCACTGATTTGAAATAACTCCCCCAAATAGTTTTAGATGGTGTTTAGTGATGTACTCATACAAATGCATACACACATACACACCTAAGCAAAGAGAAAAGATTCAGTAGTTCACATAGCTGGTTAGTTGGGTGATCCATTTGTGGGGCTACAGTTATTCAATATATAGAATTATGATTTTCATAATTGTTTACTGATATAATTTATAAGATTTAATGAGTTATGCCCCCTTTGGTAATTGATTGTTTGGAATTTATCAAGGTAGATGATGCTGGTGTTTGATATGCATAACAATTGTAATGCTAAGTTATTGATCAATCATGGCTAACCTAAAGTTACCTTTATGGATATATCAGCTCCTCAGTTGAAAGGAAGAGCAGATGAAAGAGTAAGACTAGTGGGAGTTAAGATTGAATCAACAGAAACACCCAATCATTTTTTTGTTTTTGGTAAGGAGATAACTCCAGGTAGGATTGTTCCCCTTTATTTTTTTGGGGGGGGAGTATTAAAAATGGTTGACGACGTTGAACCAGCTGTAAAAGCCCTGATCAAAATCCCAGACTGGGGGGAAAAAAAAGAAAGAAGAACAGGAGGTGAAAACCCCTACCTACAAAAAAATATAGAACAAACTCTAACTGTAGTGGGGGAAAATTTCCCCTTAAGAAAATGAAACAAAAAGTGGGGACTGTCCCAAGTGATGAAATACTAATACTCAAGGATGTTACCAAATTCATTCAGAGGTGCCAGGAGTACATCCAATTTAAGTCTTTGCAGTTGACAGAAAAATCAAGGAGATTGTCAAGACTGCGAGAGACATTGTGATATAGGGTGCTTACTGGAATGGGGATGTAGCTCCAACAAGGTGAACGCTTTGCTGCTTGGGACATACTGTAATCCAATGAAGATAAATATATAGCACTGACAAAAAAGGAACTTCACATGAAGGATCACATCTTTCGTGTGGGGTGCCTTGGTTGTAGATGGACCATGATTACAGTATGCGAGGTTCCTGGCTAGGTCATGGGGGAACGTATTGGTGCCTATCTCTTCAAATTTGGGGGTATTGTATCAGTCTCCCTGAACCGTATGCAGGGGTAATGGAGGTTTGACATAATGATCAACAGAGAAGCCTTAATCTCCATCCCCAACTCCTTGGATGTGATCAGTTGAAAACCAGTAGTGATAGTTTCTGGCAGAAAGCCGGTTTGTGTGTGGTGAGCCTCGTCATCTCGCTGTCGCCTGCAAGGGGAAACAGGACCCTGAGTCATTGGCCGTTCAGATCCAAGATTCCCTGCTGTCTACTTCACCCATAGACCATCCCACTTGGACCAGAAAAAACAGGTCTATGGCTTGGGCACATTTCAGCCCTCCTCTCCCAAGACGGGTTCCTAATCATATAAAAAGATATTGGCAACTCCAAAGGAACACACCCAAGAGTTCCAGGAAGGGAATAAAAGATGGGAAGAAGGTAAAAGCAGCGGGTTCTTCAGTACCAAAATAGCCCCCAATCAGTTGACACCAATAGCTCCTGAGGACAGATCCTGCAGTTGTATCTGGAACCCCCCCCCCAAAAAAAAGTGAGGTGTTGGTCCAGGGAAGAAAAAGCTTGAAAATGCCAAAACAAAAGAAACAAACAAAATATCAGCCAATAGAGATAGTGGCTTGTTAAACAGTCCCATCTTCCCCCGAAACACTAAAAAGTCCCCCATAAAATCCACTCCAAAGCAAAACTAGTCACACCAAACCCGCCCACCTCACAGCCACTTCCCCTACTACTGCATGCACTTCCTTCTCCTCTTGTTACACCAACAGCAACAACACAATCAGTGAAATGACAGAGGGGCCCTTTGGGATGTAGTACCGTAGAAAACCCCTAAAAAAATCGACAAAATACCAGACATTGCCAGCAACAACGATTTGCAACCTCGAATTTGGAAAGAACTGAAAATCCTCTACAATTTTCAGACAGAATAGCCCGGGAGAAAAGATGTGGAGGATTCCTCAAACTACGAGGCTGCTCACAGACGTGAGAACTGGCTTGAGTACACGGCAGGTGGGGCGGGGGGCAGTGTTGAAGGAGACAAACAGTGATTTCAACATGAAACCTCGATTGGCAAAGTGGAGCCACCCCAGACTAAAAAGATTAGAATAGTTCTGTGCAGGGAGGGTCCGAGTCTATATTCACTCCTCCCTCTATAGGGCCATAATATAACATTCCCTTAGAACGTCGGCGGCGTGTCTTATGATGGCTCCATTGAAACTCAGACGGGACAAGAGTCCATGGGACGGGTCATCGGTGTTCTGTTCCCAGAAATGTTCGCTTCGCTTCCAAACACTAGTAGACTGAAGATGGTGCTCTTTTTAACAAGTTTAAATGGTCAAGGGATGAGGGGTGAGTCTAAAAGAGTTGAGCCCTTTCGCACCTTTCAGTACTTGATATGACCATGTTTTGTGTGCAAAAAACACACTTCATTCCAAGTGAATATGGGTGTGTTGACGAGGGAGTTTCAGCTTACTTTCATAGCCACACAAGGGGTGTTTCTTGGCTAATAAACCATTCCTTGATTACAACTTGTTCCCTTGTTAATGCCAACCCATTGGGCAGATTATACGTTGTAGATCTTAACATAAAGAGTGACATGTTTTGTTTAATTGGGGTTTATGTACACAATCTCTGTGCTGAGGGAGTCAATTTCTCCCGGCGAATCGGCCCCTTTTGTGACATTATTAAGGCTGGTAGTTTAAGCAGGTGATTGGATGGCCGTCTTCGATCCCAATATAGATAGGGGGCTGAACACTAACAACTTTTATGTGATTCCATTCCGGGGTTTGATCGATAGAATGAACTGAAATGAACACCCCCAAGTGTGGCCTTAGACCAATAGCAGCGACTCGAATACGGTGCAACATTCTAATTACATCAAGTTATGAGAGTTAACGTTGGACTCTTAGATTATCCAAGTTTCCATAGTGTGATTTATTCGGATCATAGATTAGTGAGGGTCCGAATAAATTTAGGTAAGGCTAAACCTAGCAAGACTGGTTAGTGGAAATTCCACACATCCTCATAAGATGAAAAATATTTTGGGAACAAGTTATCACTGATGATTACGCAGGATCTAACGGGCAGTCTTTGGAAATAAGTTCTTTTGCGGCCGATTATAGTCGCCGACTCAACCAAGAGAGATTAGCAGCAGAAGACATTTGAATCTAGAATAGAGTGGTTAGATCGACGATACAAATGAAGTAACTATAAAGCAGGGTTTGCCTCTTTGCTTCACTAAAAGGATTAGGCTCTGTTAGTTGAAGCTAGGTTGAAAAGCGGCAACGAATATGGCCGCTGAATTGCGAGCAGAAGAAATTCGGAACGCTTCAAGCTAACTTATTGCCAGTGTCACATCACCGAAGGGGCGACACGTGACCACAAACGAAGGTATCTGCGACATATTTCGGGCTAATTTCCAGGAGCTTTTTTACAAGGGAGCTTGGTCAAAGCTGTGCTTAGTTCGATCCATTATTGGCTGACTTCCCTTGCCTTGGAGCGACTGAATCAGTTAGGTGTGAGGAGCCCATAGTACAAGAGAATGATGACCTGCCCTACGAATTGTATGTGGAGCTGTCACCGATATTTGAGCTCTTGGTGGCATTGATCTTCAACCATTGGTTAAGGCAGGGGAATATTCCTCAACACTTAACCTGGTTGGGGAGGGGGGAAGTGAAATTGCTTGGCAAAGACAAAGATAGAGGGTAGATGACTTTAGGCCAATAACTCAGTTAAAAAAGTTGAGCCAAGATCTGGTCAAGTTGGATGGCCTAATTGGCCCTGAACAGACTTGTTCAGTGAAGGTGAGGACCATCCAAGATAATTTGCATGTGGTACGCATGATCTTTGAAATTTTCAACAACAGAGCTACGCTGATCACATTAAAGCTAAAGGTGAATCTGGTCCTGTGAGGAATAACGTTACTTGATGTTAAGACCTCAGCCAAGTAAACTGCCCATGTTGACGACGTAACCCGGTTTGTAACGAGCATTGCCGAGTTATAAGAAGTCAGCAGAGGAATCAGAAGGCGTGACATGGTGACAGGGGCCAAGACAAGTCCGAGGACTTGTTACTGGACTCGTGGAGGGGTTGCCCCTTTACAAACCCCTTCGACTTGACAGACGGTCCGAGCAAAATACTTTGTGTATGGTTCAGTCCCGACCTCCAGCTGAAGAATTGGGTAAAATGTGTACACAAGACGAAGAAAACGGTGAATTATGGAAGGAAGACTTCCCCGGCCTTGAATGAGTAGGAGCTTGTCGTGCTATTTATTTACTCTCCAACCAGAGCAAAATGTGACACAAGGTCGGGGCTTTACGTGGGGAAAATAGGAGCAACCCTTGGAAAATAGCTCCTGCCGACGCGACTTCGCTTGCTAAGCAACCAAAGCAACGGTCGCCACGAAAGCGTCAGGACGAGCCCGACCTGTTCCGTTAAGTGCAATGGAACAATACTGCCCTGGGGCGCCGTATCCCCCCGCAGCTGGGCCGAGTAATAGGAAAGGAACCCGAAGGTGCCCAGTGCACGTAGCAATGTGCAGCCTCAGTATAACCTCATTCGCAAACGCATTGCATCAGCACACTCGGTCTTTGACACACACCATCTCCGGCCCATTCGGCAGGCAAGTGTCAGTGCCGGCACCTCAGGCTCTGCCAGGGAACAGATACTACACTTTAATGCATGCCATTGTCTTAGGCACCAAAACGAGTGACCTTTCTATTTCGAAAATCAGCACGCTCTGAGAGTCTTCTCACGGATGGAAGAAGGCCTTTCTACCACCAGGGCGTTTCGAAAAGAAAGGCAATATATCGTGTAATAGATAGGGATTCCGTACGAGACGACTTGGGCGCCAGGGTTGAGTTGCCTCAACAATAACGAGATATCCCTCACCTGGCTGGTTTTTCGGAACGCGTTCTGGGTCAGCAAACGGTCTTTCGCAGTGGGACTGGATGATTCACCAGCGTGCGTACGCTGCAGTGATATGGAGTCTAGCGGGCACGCCTTCTTTCACAGTGATGTCTTACACCCGTGGTGCGGCCTGTCTGAAGGCAACATGATTAACATCCTTAGGGTACTCTTTTCCGCCCTTGATTCCAGCGCCCCGTGATGCAATGAGGTTCCTTAGTTAGATAGGGGCACCATTTACTCCTCTGCTTACTTGGCATCATCAGAGTCATGTAGAGGATACGTCCGAAGGGATTCCACGAGGGTGAGCAATTCAATCCTGCACTACTGATCTCTTTTCCAAAACAACAGCTCAAAATTAGGATCAAGGTCGAAAGGGAAAGGCTCCCTCCGTTGGAATTCAGAGAAAGTTGTGCGGCTGTGTCGCGTGAGAGTTGCTAAATTAGAGCGGCATCTTGAAGTCATTGGTTAGGTGAAGAATTCCGGAGATCGGAAAAGACTTGTAAACTCAACCCAAGTTAAGGTAAAATTGCTACTTTGCGTTTAAACTGTTTAACATAGTTACGGGGCAAATGAGCAACCCCCATTTTTTTGAGTCCCCCATTTTCCGTTTTGCGTACCCCCTGACAGAAGGTGAAGTTCTCTGGAGGATATGTGATATTTCGTACAATTTTTTCCCCTCATTTCCTTTCGCTACCATATTAGACAATTGTTGGGGGTCAAATACTGACTTTTTTTTGTAAATATTGATCCTTCATCGGGAAATTGTTCTTAATTGTACAAAAATAATATTTCTTTTACCCTTTCCCCACAAGAAACTGTAAATATGGGATTAAGTCGGATTTTCATTGAGAAACTTGAGTATCGTGGTAAATGTCGAATGAAAGACATACTCAGAAAAAATGTTTTGTTTTGGTGAAAGGAATATTGAAGTAAGATTGGGTCAACAAATAAAACTAGCTAAGTGGACCAAACTTTCAACAACTTATTTTCTATGCATGGTCTTTTCTGAATTTTGATGAATAATTATCCACAATTACAGAGTTATTTCTAAAATTATTATGTTTTATTGCTTTCTCCTCTTCTATTGAGCCTTATACCATACAAATATTGTCATCAGCAAAGAGGACCAACAATGAAAAGGTTGGGAGATATGAACTTTTAAAAGGTATCAAAAATTTACTCCCAATGACAAAACATCAATATCACAGGTCTGGTTAGTCACTCAAATAGAAACCGTTATGCGATCAACGTCTTTTGGCAGCAATCTGTGTTGGGGGTGATCAATTCAAAAATTTGCAGAGGGGGTGATCAGTGAATAGGTTACCTCTATTGCCTTTTGTTGCGTGATGATGACTGAAAATGTCCTTATTTTGAATAAAACAAGCATGAATGCTGCCAGGCACCAACTAAGAGATGAATTTCGCAAATCGAAGCCCCCACCAACCACCACTATAAACTCATTCAGAGGTAGGGCGAATTAAAAAAAAAATAACAGATAATTTTTTCTAGACATAAGGAGTGAATGTTGGAATTTTCAGCCCTGTAACTCCAATGTTACAACCTGTATGCATGGTACGTATATAGCCAGTTGAACCAACTTAAAAACTGAGGAAACCTATGCTGAAAGTTTTGTTTGACAGTTACGGATATCAAATGTTGACCCTTGCAAAACATTTTCATCAGTCAAGAGACTCACTGGTCAGGAAAAGCAGTAACAAATAATAAGATTTTAGATGAACGCATAAATATTCAATATTGATTGATAACAGGCTAAACCAAAGCCCTCACAGCAGCCCCTAACAACCTTTGAAAAAACTGTCTACCTCACTTGAGGGACATTTCAAGTGCTCTCTTGGGGCCCTTCTGTTGTCCATGGGGCCCTAGGCAGCAACTTAGTTCATTGATGCATCAGGCCAGCTCTGATTGATGGAGAAACCTTTGTAGAACCTTAATACTTAGAGAGGAATGATTTGTATTAATAAAGTCTTCTTTTTCTTTATTGTATATGTATATACGTGTGTGTGTATATATGTGTATGTGTATGTGTGCGTATGGGAATGTGTGTGTGTTTGTGTGTGTGTATGTGTATATGTGTGCGCATGCGTGTGTGTGTGTGTGTGTAATAATTAAGTGACAATCTGATCAGTGGTTTTGGGGAAGATGGATATATCTTGAGTGTGGAAGAGAGAATACACATACAAATACAAACACACGTACAGTCTAGAAGGCTTTAAAGTTTTAAACATTAAATATATATATATATATATATATATATATAAATCAAGAGATGATAGCATCATAAGAGAGCCTGCCATTACTTTAAAAATATTGAGTTATCAACCAAATTTGGCTTAACTTTGGCTCAAGATCATAATATTGAAGAACCCCACGGAAAAAACAGGCTACAAAGTACGTTATATACATTATGTATAATGAATACAGGTCTGATTAGTTGCTCAAAAGAAACCATGACCATGTCTTTTGGCAACATGTCCTGTTGGGGATGGACAATTGAAAATTCGAAAAAAAGGATGCTCAATAAATAACTCCTTTTGCCTTTGGAACATGGGGAGTGATCACTCAAAAAGTCTGAACTTTCAAAAAAACAATCAAAATGGAACTTCCACAAAAAGACATTCATTTTTTTCTGTATATAATAAGAAGTACTAGCTTCTTAGTTGCAAGTTAGATTTGTTATAAATATATATATAGTCAGCTAGACAAGCTTAAAAACTGAAGAAACCTACATTGACAATTTTGGTGACAGTTTTAGTTGACATTTCCTAATATCTATATATCTATATATTTATATGATCAAAAGAGATGGATTTGGTCTTTGTTAGCGAGAAAGGTCATTGGATTGACTAGAACCAGGGAAAAGGGAAAACATTTGTCTGACTGATAGGTAGTTGGGTATGTGGGAGATTGAACAAGGAATGCCAAGTAGCAAATATCTAAATGTATTAATGTAATAACCCACTGAGATATTATGACCAGCTAGAATATTTTTTGGGGGTTTTGTCTCAACCATATATACAAGGCTAATCTATTTGATACTTTAGAATTCATACTATTGATGGAAGAGACATGGTGTATGAAGTTAGGAAATTAAGTCCAAGATTAGTCAAAAAAAATTTGTCAAATTCTTCAGTTGAATATGTTGGTAGAAAATCAACTTGAACAAGTTTTTCTGTGTAATTAGCATTCTTAAAGAGGATATCATGTGTCGGTTTGCATGCAGTCCGAGATTAAAACGGATATAATACTCACATGGGTAAATACCCAACGGAAGTGACACAAAAAACAAGTCATGTCTGTTCTTATACTTATTAATCCCTCATCATCAAGTATCTTTCTGGGGGTAAACTACGTAAGCAAGCCGTATTTTTCAAAAGAATTAAATGGTGTGTAGTATAAAATAACATCTATATAAAATACATTATGATAATACCCGATATCAAATAACAAACTACATGTACAATGACAAGCAATATATCAAAACCATAGTTGAAGGAGGGGTGTATTTGATCAACACTGCTTGGGAGCCATGTTAATATCTCTATTTTGTTTTTGAATCCCAGAAAAGGTTACGTGGTTAACTAATGATGATTCCCACAAGAAAAAATCATGCATAGTACAATCATATCAAATTCTGTATAAAATGTGAAGAAACACTGAAGGAAATTACATACAAAAAACATGAACATATATAGAGATATCAGTGACTGAAAGGAGATATATTTTTGAAAGAAGTTTTTTTGTTTATATAATTAGTGTTTAAAGCTGTAAAGCTTTATAGACTATATATACTGATGATCTAAAACATTATAATCACCTGCCTTATAGGGTGCCACAAAGCAGCTATAATCTGATCAGGCATGGATTCTGCAAAACCTCAAAAGGTTTTAGTGGGGATCTGTTGCCTGGATGGTAACAGTAGACCCTTTAACCAAAGTGACACAGTGGAGCAAATATTGATCCCAAACCTCCCATAAGTGCTCAATGGTATTGTGATCTGTAGAGGTTGGTGACCAGGACTACCTTGTGGAGTTTTCTTCACGTTCCTGGAACTATTTCCAAACAACTCGTTGCAGGGGCTTACCTAGTTTTCAATGATATTGAGGTAGTTGGTACCTTCTACATGAATAACAGGACCCAGTATTTCCCAGCAGAATATTGACTGAACCATTAAACTACCACACCCAGTTTTTTTGTTTTCCCACAGAGCATCTTCCCCAAGATAATGACGTACATACACCTTGCTATCTACCTGATTCAGGAGAATGTTAGACTCAGTGGACCGGGTGATTTCCTTCCATTGATACAATGTCAGGTTCCAATGCTTGCTAGCCCATTGAAGACGCTTCTGACAATGAACATTGGTTAACATTGATACTCTGACAGGTCTGTGGCTACTCAGCTCTATATGCAATAAGGATCGATCTATACTGTGTTGGGACACATTCCCCGCTCCACCTTGATTAAAGCTATCTGCAATTTGTGCCAAGGTAATCCTCCTGTTGGCTTGTAAATTGCAGTAATGTCTCCGTTCACTTCTTGAATAGATGTCTCAGCCACCTTGTTGATGGTTGGTGGTTCCTCCCTCCTTGGACCATTGTGAATAGGTACACATTGTAATTGGATATGAGCACCAGAGAAATCTTGCAATTTTGAAAATGTACTGACCTAGTCGCTTGGCTTTAACTATTTTGCCTATATCAAAATCACAGAAATCTTTCTTTTTGCCAATAACTGCAGCACATTAAGATTAAGTACTCTTAGCCAGCTGTCCTATGTATTTACCCCTGATCCTGAAGTGGGCATTTGTCACTCTTGTCACCTTTTGGTACTTATAATCTTCTGGCTCATTATTGCATTTATAGAGAAAAAAGGTGCTTGTATGTCTCTGTACACATACACACATGCACATGTGCACAGTCACACACACAGATACATATATAAAAATACACACTCTTTCTTAAGGTATATATAGTGCAAGACAGATGGAGAGTCAGACAAATGTTTCTTCTCTCTGTGGTATTCAACACATTGAATGAAGTACTTGCCTGCATACCTACTTATATACCTGTGACCCTGACATGCACAGTTATGAGATTAGCTGTCATGATGGCTACATTAACAGTACATAATGTTTTGGCTCATCATAATATCTATATCAAAAGTAAGTGTTTACATGACTATGTATATATGCACACATGCATGTATGCTCAAATACAGACACACACATACACACACACATATATATATATAAAATATGAAATGTATGCTCCCTCTCTGTTTATATATATATATATATATATATATATATATATATATATTTGTAATGTACTCAGTAGTCTCGTCTATTTTCTTTTCCATGTTATCAACTTTTCTAAAACATTCTGTCGGATCTACATCCTTTCCTCTCACACCCACATGTATATATATGTATATGCTTATATATATATATATATATATATATATATATATATATATATATATATATATATGTGTGTGTGTGTGTGTGTGCGTGTGTGAGAGAGAGAGGGAGATAGGGGTAGAAAGAAGATGAAAAAAAAAAGCCCTTTGAATGTCTTTCATGCTGTACAATAGAGAGAATATCATAAACCCCAAGGTCAATACCATTGGTAGAGTGGAACAGACAAGGGTGGGAATTATCTTACTCTGAGTTTCTGCAACAATCAACCTTGATTTCCTCCTCTCCGCTCCTATTAATTGTTTACCTAGTGACAAGCAACACTATTTATGCCAAATCAATATCTCTGTAATTGTATCCGTTACAAAACCATTCTGAATACATTCAGTTCATATCATCTTCTTTTTATGCATCTTTGGTACACTGAATAAAAAAACTTGGTCTTTGTTGGTTAGCTTGAAACATTGGACAGGGTTCGATGTGGGCCGTGGCAGGGTGTCAGCGGCTGATGAGAACTCTTCTTTCTCTTTTTATTATGTTGTTGTTGGTCACATAGATTTAATTGGCTTCTGGGTAAAAGTTTTATATCTTTAATGTTGTTGCTCTTCATAATAAAGCGGTTTTTATTCGGGTAATTTTTTATGGCTTTGTTAGAGACTGTTAACTGAAGCTGTCATCAAAACCGTCAGCGTAGGTTTCTTTAGTTTTTGGGTCAGTCAGCCTGCCAGCAGGACCCTGTATGTAAGTATCACACATGCAGGTTGTACCAATGGAGCCAGAGGGCTGAAAGTTTGAACATTTACTTATTATGTTAACAAAATACTTTCTTTTTTTTTTTTTTTTCAAAATACCTCTCCACCCATAGGCTTTTGTTTGAGGTTTCAATTAGCAACATAAATTCATATTAAATTGATAACTTGGTTTGTGTGAAAATTGGACATTTTAATGATCACTGCCCAACAAAATGTTGGAGAACTAAGTAATTCATTACTCATCCCCAATGTGGCATGTTGCTAAGAGACGATTACATAATGGTTTCTATTGAGTGACTAACCAGGTGTGTTTTTGTCTTCATTTGATTTTTTAATTGGGTTTATTTTTGCTTTTATTGTTTGTTTTTGATTTTTGTGTATTTTGTTGCTTTTTTTGTTATACATTTTTTTTAATTTCATTCGTATTTTTTAATGTAATTTTTACGATTTGCATATGTTTTCCCTCTATCAAACTTGTTTCATTAAAGATTTTACTTATATTAATCTCATTTATTATTCTTTCTTTTTCTACTATATGTCTTTCCTTTTTATTTCATTCACTCTTTTTTCTTCCCTTCTTTTCTTTTCTTCCATTGTTTTCCTTCTCTTTTTCTCTTTCCTTTTTATTTTGTTCCTTCTTTTTTTCTTCTCTTTTTTTTTTGAGTTTCATTCTGCCCCCCCCTATTTTTCTTCTCTTTTGGTCTCTTTTTTTATCCTACCCTTTTTCCTTCTTTTTCTTTTCTTTCTGTTTTTCTCTCATTTGCTTCTCTTTCCCTCTCCATTTTATGCCTCCATTTTTCTTCTCTTTCTTTTTCATTCCTTTATTATTCCATTACTTCTTTCTTCTTTCGTTTCCTTTTTTTTTCTTTTTCTTATTCTCCCCTTTTTTTCAATGATTTATATATATTTTTTTCATTTAGAATTTTTTTACCTTTCCATCTTTCATTTTCTCTCCTTTTTTTCTCACTGTTTTTCACTTTCTTTTCTCCTTCTTGCTTTATCTTTCCTTCTGACTTCTTTGTGCCTATACATACACTGTCTTGAAGTATGCACAAACAAAAGGTTGACTCTTTCACACATAGCTCAACTGAACATTGAAAATTCCAAAATTATCAGATGCACAAAAGACAATTGATTCTAAACAACAAAATACAATACAATAAATTCAAGATACATAAAATATATATATACTACATCAAAAATTAGAGATAAATAACATAGACCACATGGAATTATACAACATCAAACAATATGATTGTATTAAAGAATTTTAGAATTGAGGTGAAACTCTCAAAGTTGTGTCTCCAAATTTAAAACAGTGAATGTAAAATAAAACAAAACAAAAAATGCAGAGAAACCAGATTGAAAACCTCATCAAAAAACCATTAGTATTGTTCAGGAGAGAGTATGCTTTCAGATTTGATGTATATACAACCAGTATGTGAATTTGTAGCAAATTCCAGAATGTTCAACTATGATGATCTATTTGAGTAGTTGTGTTAGAGATGGTCTTGAAAGTAAATGTTTCCAATTCAATCCAAGGTTTCAACATTGATAAATTATCCTGTTTTGTGTGATTGATACGCTGGTGTTTATGTCAAACTTTCATATAAAGCCTAGGATTGGTTTCATTTTCAAACTGTAACAAGAACAATCCTCATCAAAATGTGAGGTGTAAACCAATATGCAAAATCCACATTCCCCTACCATGATTTGTACTCCTGACAGGAGACTGTCTCACTGATTAAACTAAATTGACAAGTCTTAGATATTAATGAAAATTTATCATATAGATATGGACAGGCTATTTTCGTTTTAATAAAAAATATATTTATACAAAGAGATATATATTTTCATAATTGTTTTCATTTCTCATTCAAATGATACAAAAGTTGCAATTAATCATCTTCAGTCGGGACAGATGTTTGGGTGGAGTTAAATTCTGCAACAGACAGTCTTGTCACTATAGATTTTTGGTTAATCTTTTCTCAAGCTTTTTTTCATGATTTTCTGGATTGAATAACTTCCAACAGTTGAAATGATAAGAAATATGAATAGAGAAGTTGCTTCTAGTGAGAACTGAACTTGCATCACATATTCTGGGAGCTTGTTTTCCATGAAGAATACTTTAACCATTTTGGCCAAGGAAAACTGAGGCTAGACTTAGCCCAAATCTATATTCAGATTCACATCTCCGTATTTCATATCTTCACATCATATTGTTTTTGCTTTTCTAACCAATAACCAAAACTGTCAATATGTTTCTTCAGTTTTTGAGCTGGCTGGTTATATATATATATATATATATATATATATATATATATATATATATATATATATATATATATATATATTGTGTCATCCACAGACAGCTGTTTCATTGTATTACAACTCTTGAGTGTGGCTATAGAGTATCAATTATCCCATCCAGTACTATGAGGTAGGATTGAAACCTTCTCTTCAAACCTGAATAAAAAGATTTTCCCTCTAGTTTTTGGAGGGGTGCAATTTGCAATGTAAGTTTATGCTAAATTAGTCCTTTTAGTTTGCTTCCAATTGCATTAACATATTTTGTTTATTTTCTTGTTTGGATATTTTAATGATCTGGGCACAACAAAATGTGAAAGAAGTTACTTACTTATTAATCAGTCCTTTTATCAAATTTTTTAATTGATCATGCCCAACACAGCACTTCACAGCATGCTGCCAAAAGAAATTGATTAATTGACGGTTTTTATTGAGTGGCTGATCAGAACAGCTTTCTCCATTTATTGTAGCTAATATGACACACATAAAAATTGAACAGTCCATGCAACTTGCTTGCCACACCCAACCAGATGCAAGCTCTAACTGTATATATATATATATATATACATACATATATATATATATATATATATATATATATATATATATATATATATATATATATATATATATATATATATAAATATATACGTATACACCTATGCATGTATGCACATATATATATATATGTATGTAAATATATATATATGTATACATGTGCTCCTATATATATGCATATATATGCATTTATATCTATATACATGCATACAGATATGTATATATCTATATATATCAAGACACAGATACAAATAATCCGACAGAATAATTATAAATTGTGTTATATAATATAGAAACTCGTATTTGAAATGATCTCCCGTTGTTATACGGTTGATATATCACTCAAACTGGACTTTAATTGTTTATTTGATTTCCGTTGTCTAGTTTGTGTGATACATTAACCAAGTGATGACGGGAGATCATTTCAAATAAGAGTTTCTATTTAATATAACACGATTCATAATCATATATCTATGAATATGCATATATATACATATACGCCTATGTGTATACATGCACACAAATGCATATACATCTATATATATATGCATATACATATACATACATATATATGAATATATATATATATATATGTGTGTATACTCATATGCCTATATTTCTCTCACTCTTTCTCTATATATTAGCATATGTATACATATATACATAACTGTCTTGTTGAAAGGGACAAATAAACTGAGGATAAACGAAATGAGAATTTCGATTGGGAGCAGATATTTGATCTTTGCATTCCCGGCAGCAGTTTAGCTCAATGGTAGGAGCATCGCCACATTGAAGCTTTTATCCTATAGGTGGCAGGTTTGATTCTTGTATGTATACATACATTTAGATAGACATATACACGTATATATATGTATACATATGTATTCAATGATTTGTACAAGTGAGATGACTGGCTAAGGTGGAGCTTGCTATTTCATCTGCATCCATACATATAAACATGTCAATTTCAATTTGAAGGTGTCTTCATACATACATATATATGTATATACATATATGTACATATATATTTGTATATACATATATATATATATATATATATAAATATATATATATATATATATATATATTACACATATACATATGTATATACTCATATATGTTATTAGGAAATGGACATATACGATCTGGCAGAATAATTATAAATTGCGCTGTATTACATTCAAACTCTCATATGAAATGATCTCCTGTTATTATACGGTGAACGTCTCACTTGCCCTAGACAGCATAAATAGAATAAACAATCAAAGGAAATGGGGCTGCTTCAGGAATCAAACCTTATCACTATTGGACTACATTTGCATTGACTAAGCCAAATGATACATTCACTATGTAATGATGTGCAATCATTTCAAATCAGAATTTCAATGTAATATTGCACAATTTATAATCATTCTGTCAGATGGTATATATCCTTTTCTTTATAACATAATTATTGCATTGAAAGAAACAAAAAGGACAGATATAGACCAAGAATAAGTAAAAATCAAAATCAGGAGTTGAAACAGTTTTCAGGCTTTGCATTAGCAGCAGCTGTTTAGCTCAGTGGTAAGAGCAATGCTACCCTGACGCGGCTACCATATCGATTATCACAGGTTCAATTCCTACAGCATCCATGTTTTCTTTAATTGGTTATACTATTTACATTGTATAAGCCACGTGAAACATTCACAATGTAATAACGAGAGATTATTTCAAATAAAACTTTCAATGTAATATAACACAATTTTTAATCATACACATACATATATATATATATATATATATACATATATATATATATATATATATATATATATATATATATAAATATATATATATATATATATTACACATATACATATGTATATACTCATATATGTTATTAGGAAATGGACATATACGATCTGACAGATTTTTAATCATACACATACATATATATATATATATATATATATATATATGTATGTGTATGATTAAAAATTGTGTTATATTACATTGAAAGTTTTATTTGAAATAATCTCTCGTTATTACATTGTGAATGTATATATTCTATATATACACATATGCATCTCCCTCTCTCTCTCTCTCTCTCTCTCTCTATATATATATATATATATATATATATATATATATATGTATAGATATATATATGTATATAATGAGATATTATAATCTACTTTCCGTACTGAAAAAGAGGAAGCCAATACATCAAATTATTCATACATCATGTTCCTTGGAATAAATGTTACTCCTGATCGGCCTGAATTGTCCACTTCTAAATATATATTAATGCATGAATATATATAACTAGATATAGACGTTGGTAAATTGGTAAGTTGCCAGGTTGTTGCATATGCTCTCTTACATACATTATTACTGACTTTCAACCAGTTATCTATATGCATCCATCTCTGTGTGTGTGTGTGTGTGTGTGTGTGTGTGTGCATGAGTGTGTGCGTGCATGAGTGTGTGTGTGTGCATGAGTGTGTGTGTGTGAGTTTGTAATATCTATTGATATATTATTGTCTCAGCAGAGTCCATCTCTTTTGGAATATAAATAGATCTTTTCGCAATGCAATTTTCACCCAATTCTTGATCAATTTCTCTTAAAGGATGGGAAGTGACTTCTTGGCTGCCAAATAACCAAGAACAATGCAAAATTGAAGTGGAATCAGCAATATCTCCCAAACTTACTGCTGCATATTTTCTTCCCACAGACTTTAGCCAAAGATTCGTCTGGTTATCATAGAGGGTGAATGTTTGAGAATCACAAGGAATCCTCCGATAGAAATCAGAAACATATGCCGAAGTCAAGGGGAAAGTTGTCGGGGATTTTCTTTTGATGAACTTTTAGGATCTACTGCAAATAGGTCTTGTTATGTTTTGTCTGAATGAGTTCTGCTTCATAAAATCTTGCTTTCATGATTTTAAATTACACTCCTGGGCAAAAAAAAATGAACCCAGCAGTTTCCATCGTATGAAAGATTTTAACACCATAGGGAACATATGTGCGCATATTGCGGTTAAATTGGTTGGAAGAAAAGTTGGGAACACTGGGCAGCTGTGGGAAGCAATCAGGGATGAATGGAATAACATTGTGCAGAATATTGTAAACAACCATGGAACAAATTGACCGAATGGCTCAGTTTTCTGAAGAGAAACAAGGGAAAAGCTATTCTACACTAAAATGTACTGCATGCACTACTGTTGTATTTCACCGATAATCTTTGAAATAAAAGAGTGATTGCAAAAAAACTGAAAAAAAATTGGCTAAAAAAAAAAAATTGGCTCAAAAAAGAAAATTGGCTCAAAAAAAAAAATTGGTTCAGTTTTCGGGCCTGGGAATCTATATTCACTGCTGTTGGTAGTTTGATTCTCACTGGGTTCTCCACTCTATTGAATATCAGTTTGCAAGAAGACTCGTATAACTTATTACTATTGCATGTTTGATTCTCATTAAGTGCCGCACTCTTGTAGCCTTGAGTCAGACTAAGCTATACTCAGTGATAGCTAGGATGTTTTGCTATGGAGAAATGCTTAACAAATAAGTCTTGCAAGGCATTACAATTGAAATAATTTTGATTCTAACTGTATTATCCAGCAACCAATGCACTGGTATCATGGATAGAAGGCTGTGAATTGAAGATGAATATTTGCAATGTGGATACGGTTGGAATTGGTTAGAATGGGATGAGCAGTATTGAAAACTCAACAAATCTCTCCACCTTAGTTTGACTGTCAAAATGTGCTGAAAATGGCTAAATAAAAGGAATAGCCATATATTGCCAAAAAGATGCTTCATATAACCATTTTTGCACAGCCAAAACAAGACACATGCTAAATTTAGCATGAAAAGCACTAAATTGGCAACATTGCTGAAAAGGTGCAGTAAGTAGTTGTCCAAAAATGTCTGTGTAAAATGTGTCTTAGAGGCCAGTGATATCCAATATGTATACATACATGAATGCATATAAACATATATATATTTATATACACAAGTTCTGTCCATAAATAGACCAAGTTTTGAAATAGTGTACCAATTTTAGAATGCTCTCAACTAGGATATTATAAATCAGTGACTGTGATGTTATTTTATAATAAAAAGAAACTGCATCAAGCTAAACTGGTTAGTTTTTGAGCTACACATGCCAAAGTGAAGGTATGTACTGAGCACTGGTTGCTTACCCACCAAAAAGTTGGACAATGAATTATCGTGAAACATGTTTTAATGAAATTCTGTTTCAAATGAGGAAAAACTCTTTTAAAGACACTTCTAATGCTGCCACACGCCTATGGGGCTGATTATCTGAGCTGTATTCAATACCTCGAGTGGTACCAGTTTTTCAGCAGAAGATCATATTGAGAAAGTACATGTTGTGATCCATGGTAATCATTCCCCCATTGTTTCTAAAGTTCCAAATCTGTAAAGGTTTGTGCCATGTGCTAAAAAAAAAATCTGATGCTATATCATGTTGCTGCAAAATTTGTGCCACATCTGGTGACAGATGAAGAAAATCTCTGGCAAATCACCAGATAAATCTTGTCCCCCAGGTGCTGTGATCTCTGGATATGGTCCCTGCCATGGTTTTTCATTCCCAAAGCTGAAAGCCACCCTGAAAAGTTGTCAATTTCAGGTGATAGAATGGACAAAAGACAAATGCACCACAAGACCAGCACACTATCTCCCAAAATGACATTCACAAAAAATTCCTGAACTGGAAAAAATGCTTGGAACAGTGCATTAACATTGGAGGGGACTACCTTGAAACAAGTCTTGTAAGGTTGTAGGTAGAGCTATGAATTTGTTTTTGGAAGAGTTGAGTTTATTTTTGGACACATCTTGTACGTATGCATTCTACTGAAATGTATCTGCAGTCATGCTCTTAACAATGTTTTCAGGAGAAGTTAAACCTTGGATTAGGCATGGTTTCAGGACTGGGACATGATTACCACCAGCCCAAGGCACCTCTGGAACATTTCAATAGACCTACAGGCATCGTCTGTTGACTTTCAGTTTTGTGGCTTGAAATATAATCTGCCTGGTTTGGGGGCTTTGGAATATATTTCCTTTTGTTTGAAAAGTCCAGTCAGCTTGTTCAGTGTTTCTTTATTCAATCAAAATATTCCCCCTTGGCCTCAATACGTTTATTTCACTTAGCCAACAAATCCTCAATTCCCTTCTTATAGACTATTGAACTCAAAGAAACAATAATTTTGATTCTCAATGGAGAAGTCCTTGCCTTCAATGAAACAGTTTAGATAATCTTAAAAATGGTAATCTATACGTAAGAGGTAAGCTGAATAAGTAGGATGCCATGAAGTCTTTATCTTCAATTATTTAACTTTAGTAAAATAATTTTTGCAATATACATTAGAAGCAAAATGACATCTTCATCAGACTGGTTGCTGATAGAATTTTGAATGTGCTATCTTAAGTTGGTCTGCATGTCTTCAAGTTGCAGACAGCTACACTGTCCTGAGAATATGTGCTCAAAGTTACAGACTATCATATAATCCGGAAGGTAGAACTCTACAGCCAGCTCAGACATCAACCGACTATAGAATGTTAAAGTCAATAGCTCAACCACTGGCCAGCCATATTGTTGGAATTTTTCCACAAATGGGCATCAGAGCCTTTAGCTAGCTCAGGCATGTCAGGAGAGAACTCTCCTGTCAAACCTATGATCTAGAAGCCCTGTTCCTATTTGCAGCATCTTGGTGGACCATAGGATACAAACCCTTGTTCTAAAGGGTTGGGTAAGTTGAATTTCAATTTAAAACTCTATTGCTCAGACCGGAGGGTTATTCTGCACACAGGCCTTACCATCTATAGTCTTGCTGCTTTGGAAAATTCTTTAAAAGATACTTTGTTCATCGAATAAAAGCTATCATATATCTATGAGCATTAATTGTTTGGTCACTAAGGATGTAATGATGATGCAAACCTCACCTGTTCCATCAACACTCACCATCAATTACCAAAGGGGTTATAAAATTCATTCTTCTTTTTGAATCGATGATACAACACAAAAACATCAATTTATTACTACAAAACAGGATTAATAAGTTTTGAGTAGTCTTATATGTATTAGCTGTGTACAAAATTTCTCGGTAATCTTTTCCAGAAACTAGAAACTGAATACATGGTTGAAAATGGTTTTTCATTGGAAACTTTTACACACACCTGATGTATGAAATTTACTGGCCAATAAAATATATATTGTAAAAGTGCTGCTCAGAACTTTTCTACTTCTCCTTCCAGGATATATATATATATATATATATATATATATATATAGCTGACAAATAATAATGATAACTGAGAGCGAGACTGGAGGAGATCAGGATAAAAGGATGGATTGAGACTATACAGACCACAGCACTGCTAGGAACTGTACAGATACTAAGGAAAGTGCTAGAAATATAAAGACTGCAACACCAATTGATGGCAGTGGCCTAACAGAGGAAGGGAAATGAAAGCGGGAATCTGAACCACAGCACTGGCATGATAGGCAAGATGTTGGCTGAAGACCTGAAGAGACTTATTGTCACTCAACTTTCAGCAATGACCACTGAGCAACCGATGTGAAACTGTAAACCGCAGTTTTACTGTGGTCTATGAGAACGAGAAGAGGAGGGCTGGAGACTTGAGGAGACTTGCTGTCACTCAACCACCAGGCAACTGATGTGAGATTGCTGCTGCTGCTGCTGCTGCTGCTGCTGCTGCTGCTGCTGCTGATGATGATGATGATGATGATGATGATGATGATGATGATGATAACTCACCATCATAGTCAATGATTAAACAACAACCTCAGCATCAAAATAATAAATTCTATTCATGATATCACTGGGATTTTTCACTGGAAAACATCTAAAATAGATTTAAAAAAACACGCAGAAATATCTAAATGTTACTAATAAACCAATCAAAGTAAAGCCCCCAAAAGACCAAAACCAAAAAAGCTTTTACCACAAAAATGAAAAAAAGTTTTTAGAAAGGATATGGTAGATCACTGATGCTAATTTTCAAGTCTGTTGACAAAACAGTGAGGCCAGGATCTCACAAACACATGAAAAATCACAAACTCACACGCATATAGAAAGGGATAGAACTTCTTGCCACCTTTCATGGCTTTGATTGTTCAATAAACGTACGTATCTTTAAAGAAAATGAATGTCACTATTTTATCCTTAATAAACATACAGCCTTGCTTCACAAATGTAGCAAGTTGACCAACTATTATGGGTATTCACTATGGCTTATTTTGGCAAAAATGTGGGTATTCCCACTGAGGATTGAACTCACTATCGTTGTAAGAGTTAATGACAAGAGTAACTTCCTAACCAGTATTCAATGCCAAGGTGTCTCCATATTTACTTGGTTTGATTAGGTACAGCATACTGTCAAATTAGGGGTAGGAAGATTGTTAGATCAAAAGAAAAAAAAGATAACAGGTGTGGTCAGTCACTCAATAAGTGTAACCAATGTCTTTTGCTAGCATACTGTGCTCAGAATGATCAATGAATAAGTTACTCCTCCCGCCTTCTATTAGGCATTGATCATTAAAAGAGTTGGAATTTCCAAAAAACAAGCATAAACACTACCAAACACAAACTAAGGGACCAATTTAGCATATATTTATTTGTAAATTGAATGCCATAGCGTCTTATTTTGGGGTAGAATTTTCAAATAACAAAAAAAGGTTTTTTCTAGACATAATGAGGAGAAAATGCCTAAATTTTAAACCCCCTAGCTCTATTGGTATGAGATATATGCATAGCCAGTCAGCCAGCCAGCCAGTCAGCCAGCCAGCCAGCCAGATTTACTTTAAAACTGGAGGAACCTATGTTGACGTTGAAAGTTTTTCAATGGTGGAGGAGTAGGGGTAAAAAAATTGGGGGGGGGGGTATCCAGACAGTGTTGCTGACTCAAAAATTTCTTTGTGCCTAATGGTCTTTGAGAAAATCATTAAAAAATGCCCAAATTTTTAACCATTTAAATGGTTAGATAAGACTGAAAATGGCTGCAAATAACCAAAAATAATAACTAAAAATCTCACACCAACTAAAGATTGTTAATGACAATAATTCTTAAAACTGTTAATTAACTGATCCTTGTCCTTCAAACAAAGTAATGAATCTTAAAATCTCCTTTTAAGAGATCAAAAAATTAATGATGACTCTATCCAGTACAGGGCACTTCTGAGCAAGGCCTTCCAGAGGGATTTTACAAGGTAGTGGAAAGCTGATTTACTCTCTCCTCTATACACACTCTGCACAATCAATAAGCCCTCCTATTATAACCTTTTCCTAATACCATACTATATTTGCTCGCCTGTAAATGATTAATTCAGCTTATTCTATGTTGACATTTTCAAATAGATAACAAAAAATAGTTGAAAATCTCATATTAACCAAAGATTATATATATATATATATATATATATATATATTTATATATATATATAATCAGATAATTGTGTCATCCACAGATAGCTGTTTTGTTGTATTACAACTCTTCAGTGTAGAAATAGACTATCCATTATCCCATCCAGTACCACCAGTTAGGATCAAAACTTTTGCTTCAGACCCAGAGGCAGGCATCTTACCTCTGCCTTACGCTGAACTGGACAGTCAGTAAAGTTTAATTTAAGCAATATATTTACTCACGCATATATTCCCCATCCACCAGAGTGCTCTATTCCTAAGTTGGAAGAGCATTGCATACCACTATAGTCCGGGTGTGTGCCAGGACTGATCATCTGAAATCATCTGAAAAAATAGATCTTTTATCAAAAATTATCTAAACCAAAATCCCAGCACAAGATTTGGACATTGTTGGGCCAAAATGACCATAGACACCCCAAAAAGCACTGTTTCTAGTTGGTGCCTCATGCAAACAAAACAGTTTTGAATGATGTACTCATGCAAATTTTTAAGGTTTCAGCCCCAGAAATGTGACCAGGAGTGCACAGAGTTACAAATACACAGATGAGCAAAGAGAGAAGATTCTATTGCCAATTTACCTGGTTGGTCCAGCAATTTGTGAGGTCACCATGATTCTATGGAAAGATAGAAAAGAATTGTGTTGGAAATTTTGATACACAGTTCTCAGGTACAAATTGACCCTCCGGACTCTGATGTGATGAACCGGTTGCACCCCATCCTCTTTTTTCATAGGCCCTGCTTCTGGGTAGAGAAACAAAAAGAATATTGCTGAAATAAGACAAACATAAATATTTACACCCGTGTAAAGAATAAAATTTTCCTCAAGTCAGCCATCTACCATTGGGCGTTGACAGACAGATAATTTCATTTGTGTTAATATTGATTTGTGTAGGAGGAAACAAAAGAACAAAGCTGAATGGTGTTTGTTGGAGAACAAGAGACGTTCCTTTCTGAAAGGTTATTATTATTACATCTATTCCATATATATAAGTATATGTATATATTTTTTCAATACTACCGACATTAGATTCAACTACATGAGCACATACACAAAACCCTTCTCATTTTTACTTCCCTTACCCAACTCAGTTGGACTCTTGACACCAACTTAACAATTCCCTTTCTTGCCAGTGAGAGATAAGAATTGCGAACAATAACAATAATAACCACACCTAATCTCAACCCTTCTGTCCAAACTTCTTATTCAGGTATTTTATCATTCTTCCGGTTTGACGTTTGTCAACACAACAAATCACCTCCCAAAACACGTTACTGAAATAAATACAATCCATTTTTCCTTCTTTCAAGTTTCCTTACTGTCTATCAAATTCACCAAATATATGTGAGTATAACGACATTATATGACAGCTTCTTGTGGTTATTTTTTATTCCAATGTTTCACTCATACCAAGCTTTGTCAAGAGCCATCTTCTCGTGACTCTTTATTCTCTTCATATACCTTGATATGAGAAAAATGTTGAAATAAAGAATCCCTTTTCTTCAAAAGCTTTCTGATATTGTCATTTTACTCTCATATGCCAGATTAACCACAGTCCATACAAATATATCAATCATTTATATGTGCGTATTGTGTGAATGTAAGGTAATCCAGCAAAGTAGTGGTAGTAATTTGACAAAGTGGAAGTGAAAAATTCAAGAACATCTCACTCCTAGTGTAATAACAAACATCTCCAGTTTAGCCCCTTCTTACTCATACCCAGGATAACTCCTCTCCTTTCCTCACCCCAAACAACTAACACAAGAAATGCTATATACTTTTTGTCCAGTTGAAATATTAATTACATCTGGACATTACATCACCGAGTTTTTCTTGCAGGATTTTTGTATTAAGAAATGGATCATATATCCATTTCTTAATTCATAATGTTGTGTAGAAAGAAACAAATGGAGCAGGTATAGGCCAAGAATGAACAAGAGAATTTAGGTTGGAAACAGTTGGGCCTTCACATTACTGTATACTTTCTGAATATATCTATTTATCTATCAATCTATCTGTCTGTGTATATATATATATATATATATATATATATATATATATATATATATATATATGTATGTATATATGTATATATATACCAAAGTACAATTCTGTAATTCAATATACAATATTTGATAGGTTTATTTTATGAAAATGCTCAATACAAAAACATTCAGTTACAGTGGAGCTTTAAATATGATGAAACGAAACATTTGCTACTTCTACTTAGTCTTCCACTGTTAATTCCTCTATTTTGTTTGTTTATTTATCTCCCCAAGGGGAAGTAAGGTTTTTATTAATAAATATGGACAAGTTAATAGAAGAAGACAGCAAAAATTGCCCACAAATAGATTAACCGGTATGATATCTGAAGCAATTTTGAAAACCATGAACTAAAAATATAACAAAAAAAAATATTGCAAAATCAAGAAATTGACTAATCAATTAAAAAAGTCAAACCCAATTAACCAAATCAAGAACTTGAGATACTATGAATTGGAAAATCACAGAAAAAAAACAGGACAGAAGGGAGTATAAGTATAATAGGGTGGGGCTTTTTACCCCGGAAGATCAACGGAAAAAACACCCACTTCCCAAAAACGTTTTCAAGTTGAGATTCAAAAAAATCAATTTATTCACCTGAAGAACGCCAAGAGGCAAAAACACAAACATGTCTGTGTAGCAAATTTATTATTTCATCATGCATATATATATATATATATATATATATATATATATATATATATGATGAAATGCAATGCTCTTCCATTGGAATAGAGCACTCTGGTGGATGGGGAATTTCTGCGTAAATGAATATATTGCTTAAATTCAGCCTTACTGACCATCCAGTTCCGTAGCCCAAAGCTAGGATATCGGTCTCCGGATCTGAAGCAAAGGTTTCAATCCTGCCTCGCGGTACTGGATGGGTTAATGGAAAGTCTATAGCCATGCTGCAGAGATGTAATATATCAAAACAGCTGTCTGTGGATGACATAATAATATATATACACACATATACATATATATATTTATATATATATATAATAAGTGATCTTTAAAAATGATCTCTTCGAGCATCTAAAACTAGCAATTATTAACTAGTTTACATGGACAAATCAATACTTCAAAAATTATCGAAATATGTAAATATCTCATTGAAATATAGATTAGGAAAGATTGTAGAAAAAATATAGCAAAAATAATGAAAAAGAAATTCTTAATAATCTCATTATTAATTGAAATTGAAAACAATAGCTGGAGGTAATATATTAACAAGGATAAAGATAATTATCATAATGAAAATAAACATAAATAATCAGAAGGACTAAGATACATAACAAATAAGTTGATAATAAAGATTACCCAGAAACATATTAATTATGACAATAAATAAATGAATAAAACATTAAAAACATCCATGAATAATTCAATAAGTTATTCTGTCTAATAATATAAATAAATTGATAAAAAGCAAGTGAATATCTTAGTCAAGAAAATTATAGAGTTGAAGAAATAAATATCTAAATTAAAATGAAATAGGATTAATTAAACTAAGATAAAACCATCTTTAAAATCAAAGTCCGAAGATTGCACTAACGTGAAACTCAATCACCATCAAGCACTGATCTGTCTGTCTGTATTTATTTACATATGCTCAATATCTGATGTTGAGCACTCTTTGCTGATAGATAATTCAACCTGCAAAAATAATATATATATATATATAGATAGATAGATATATAGATATATATATATAGATATATATATATAGATATATATATATAGAGACAGAGAGAGGGATTAATCATAATCAGTGATAATATCAAAATTTATTTTGAAATGTTTGAGGAGTGTGGTTGAAAAACACAATGAGCTCCAGTTGAAAAAATAACTATGCTTAATTATTCTAAAAATCAAATTCTGGATTTAAATCTTCTTATCTGATTACAACCATTAGTGCAGTATATGAGGTTTATATATATATGCAGTCTATAAGATATACATATGCAGTCTCTAAGGTTTATATCTTTATATGTATATATGTATATATATTTATATTTATATATAATAATCAATAATTCTGTTGTCCACAGATTGTATTATAATTCTTCTGCATGGCTATAGACTATCTTTCCAGTACAACGAGGTAGGATTGAAATCTTCGCTTCAGATCCAGTGGCAAATGTTTTACCCATGCCTTACACAGAACTGGACCATCAGTAGAACCAAATTAAGCAATGTATTTATTTACGCACAGTTTCATTGTATTACAACTCTTCAGTGTGGCCATAGACTCTCCAATTATATGTACATATATATAGTCTATGAAGTTTTCATATATGAAAAGTTTGAATCAAGAACTTGATTTTTATTTCAATTAAACACATTTATTTTCTAAATGGCACTTATTGCCTTTTGGAACCAAAGTCTCCATTTATACTAAACTTTTATCAATTTTTTATAATGTAAAAGTTGTTTATATTTAAAAACACCAGAATAAGTTTGAAAGATAGAGATATACAAACAGACTAAAATAGATAGATAGACCATCTACAGAAATTTGTATCTAATTGAAAAATTCACCTTCAACACCATCTCCTTTTGCAACACACCTGCCTTGGGTCAATAAAATCTGTTTACCTTGTAACATTTTCAGCTTTTTATCTTTAATGGCCTGGTAATTTTCTCTGTGCCTTTTATACCTTCATCTCCTTCTAACTTCCGCATCAAATGTGACATGGCCTCGATGCAATGCAAAGGACTGTGCATATCGAAAATTATTTTATCTCATTAACATTTAGCATAGAACTCGATTAAAAAATTACAGGTGTGGATAGTTCCTCAATAGAAACTGTCATATGACCGATGGCTTTTGGCAGCACGCCATGTTACTTACTTGATTTTAAAAAAACAGCCATGAATGATATTGGACACAAATTAAGGGATCAGTTTATGATGAAGTTACATTGCAAATTGACCAACCCCTCGAAAAACGTTTTTAGCGGGGAATTTCTTAGAAAACAAAACTATTTTTTCTAGTCATAATATGGAGTAAATGTTCAAAATTTCAGCCCTTGAGCTCCATTGATGATAGATAGCCAGTCAGCTGTACCAACTTGAAAATCGAAGGAACCTATGTTGACAGTTTCTAATAATGTTTACAAAATAGTTTTAAAAGAATGATAACCCAAGGGTTTTTGCCCCATTCAGATTTCTATCTTAAAATTACCACACAAAGTCACAATTTTTTTACTCTTTGAGCCTAAAAGATCAAAGTGTAGTAACTGTATTCTTTGTCAAGATTCCATTCAATTTAATTTTCCAATAGATTCTGATGTTGAATTCATTTCATTTTTTATCTTCTTGGTGATGTCTTCAGGTTAAAAATATGAAATTAAAAAAATTTAGAGAGAATTTACTCCACTATGTTAGATATGATGCAATATATCCTTTGAATCAATCCCAGAATATCAATCCATTTTGAAAATATTGATAATTAATTTGGAGAGTGTAAGGTTTCATTCCACAAACAAACGAATAGCAAGATAAATATCCATTTATGAATAAATTCGAAAGATATTGATCACAGAAACATGTATTTAATCAACACAATATCCCTTATACCTGAATTAATCAGTAATGTTAAACATGTTAATATAGGCGTCTTGATATTCTATAACCTCTCTCAGTCTTTCATCCGTCTATTTTGTTGATATTTCCACTATTTTGGCTTCAACATTTCTTGCAGCAGCTCTTATTGCTCTCCTGAGATCTACTTTGTTAGAATATTCTTTTCCATTCTCATATACATTTTTAAAGATGGACCACAATGTTTCTATGAATGTCTGAAGAGGCTTGGGGGCTATTCCATTAATTTAGTGTCTTTAAACCTTTTTTTAGCAAATGGTCAGCTTTGCAGAATGTGAAAGGGTATTGTCTTGTATGGATATACTCTTCAGCTTAGAGTGTCTTGTTTGTGACCTGTACCAAACAAAAAATGTCTGGTCTAAGAACTTATTTTCTCACCATTTATCTTGACACCATCATCAACTCCGAAAGGACCTATAATTTCACTGCCTATGATACTAGCCAAAAAACACAGCTCCACCTCCCCATTGTTGTCATATTGCTTGACTATATCCATTAATGATTGCCCAGCCATCAGGTCTTTCCAACAAAGTTCTACATTCATCACTAAAAATTACTGTTGAGAAATCGTTTTTCATATACTTCTTTTCCCCAACTTACACGTTTGTGTTTGTGATGTTTACTTAAAAGCACTGGCATATCGAGGGGGGGGGATCAGCATTAAAGGAGTCAAACCATTTTGATTGCCAAAGATTTTTTCTTTCAAATTTACTAAGCCTTGTTAACTCTGAAGTGATGTGCAATAATTTGCTCTATTCTCCATGGATCTTGAGTTTAAGGTTTGGGGAATTCTTCAAACTTTTACAGGGCCATGTTGGTATTTTGCCCCACAAAAAAGACATTTCATTGATGGAAATGATTGAGATTGTAGCTCACCAAAGTTCTATCTCCATGAAACCCACAAAAGAAGAAGAAATCAAGAAGATCCCATCAAGAAGGGTATACAACCGATGCATCCTACCGATAGTCACCTATGGAGCTGAAACATGGAACCTAACCAAGAGACAGGCCTGCAGACTGAGAAGCGTGCAACATGCACTTGAAAAAATCATGCTCCATCTCACATGAAGAGATCATAAGATGGCACAGTATATCAGAGAAAAGACAGGAGTCCAAGACATCATAGAATCTACCAGAAAACTCTAATGGCAATGTGTTGGTCAAGAATGGCAGATATCCAATGGACATCACGACTTACAACAAGGATCCCAACAGATCACATGTAAAACCAAGGTGCTCAGAATACAAGTTAGAGGGACGAATTAGACAAGTTCAGAAGGTATCGGCTCCGTGACGCCCACGATAGAGAGGTGTGTCAAATCTCAGGGAAGGTCTATGTCCAATGACAGACAATAAAAGACTGCTATGAAAGCCCTGGTGTGAAAAATGGGAAATTTCTGAAAGACGTTTGGAAGATAAGATGTAAGTTCATTAAGTTAGTCGTACTTAACAAACATTGTTCAGAAAATCAAACGGTAATTCGGTTGCACTTCATTCTTTTTGATCTTGCCTCACATCGTTCAGTAAATAATAATAATAATAATAGTAGTAGTAGTAGTAGTAGTAATAGTAGTAATAGTAGTAGTAGTAGTAGTAGTAGTAGTAGTAGTAGTAGTAGGAGTATTGAATGAAACCTCATTGAAACACGCCTTCAAAAAATAGTCAACTGGAGAGCACCAGGACCTGATGGGATCCATGGATATTGGTTTAAGAAACTCACCACACTACATGTCAGGCTCATCCACCAACTCCAAAGTTACCTAAATGAAGACGAGGTCCCAGAATTGATGACCAGAAGCAAAACTGAAAAGCAGGAACTTTATGAAAGGAATGTATCGGTAGTAAGATACACAGGATCATTCCTTTGATGGACAAAGGAAGTACTCTAGTCAATGGACTGGTGAATAAGAAAGCTTGTGACTCGCACAAAACCTTACACCCCAGAGATGACATGGATAGTCTGTGCGTGAAGAGAAAAGAGGGCGACAGAGGACTCGTCAGAGGACATCCAAAATAATAATAATAATAATAATAATAATAATAATAATGATAGTAATGATAATAATAATGAGAAGAAGAAGTTCTTGGCACTATCTTAGTTTTATGGCCTTTCCATTTGCAGCAACTAGTTCAAGATCAAAGTCTCGTATTTGTTCTTCTCATGTCAACAAAACATAACATTAATTTTCCGTTTTCAGTTTGAAATGTTATCATAGTTGTATTTCACTTGTTTTCATCATGAATTTTGTTTTATTTCAATTTAATTTCTTTCAATTGACGAAAAAGGAACGAAAGTTATATTATGGTTTTATTTGAATTGTTGAATGTCTTTCTTGAATTCGATAAAACTAACAAAATAAGAAACACAATCTATTTACAAAAATACATAAAAGTTATTCTGATAAAAAATTTAATAATAATTAAAAATGTGTAAAAAAAAGTCGAAAAAAGTAATTAAGAGTTATGATTAGTAGAAATGAGTTAGTGAAATCAAATTTCTTCATTTTTCTTTCATGGTCGTGAGGTAAAGTTTAAAAAGGTAATTCTAAGTCATATGGTTATCAGTGACAACAATAGATAAGATTCAGTACAATTTTGGTTTCTGTATATTGAAGTATTCAAATTAAATTGGAATTGATGGTGAAAACAAATGAAATATCACCATAATAATGTTTAAAATGGGAAATGAATGCTATGTTCCATCGTCATGAAAAGAACAGATACTACACTGACTTATTTATTCGCTTCCCCACGTGAGTAAGATGTGACACAAGGTCGTCTTCAACGTAGGGTTCCGGTTACAGGAAAGCAGCAAAAATTGCTCCAGTCCCTGCAACTAGTGTTGTAAAGGCAACATGGTAAGCCCGAACCATACCTTTTAGATGGGACGGTACTGCCCTGGGCATACTGCTCCCCTGGGACTGGGCCAAGTAATTTTTGAGGCCATTGGACGAATCCCTTGAGCATATCAATACTCAGTAAGCTATCTTTGGCTACGGCATTGCACCAGCGCAAAACCAAAGCGAGTTCTGAGAACAGATACTGCGCTTGATCTTGATGAAAAGACCGCTGGAGGCTAGACCACAAAACTAGTCAAAACTAGTCAAGTTCATAGCGGTTCATGTGTCCACCGCATTTATCGAACTTTGTTCGGTAAATAAGAAAGTTCGTTATGCTTCTTGTGCTTGTTGAAGCTGAAATTTGTTGTTTGTCCAAACTAACATTAAATTCAGAACTGCTTGTTATTTCCTTCAAACAATGTTCACCTCTTTCTAGAAAAAAAACTCAAACAATTGCGTATGTCTACATTCTGTTGCAACTTGGAAATGGTAATTTTTGATGGGCAATAAAAATACAATTTTTCTCATAACCACTCCTAAAATCTGTAGACATGGATTTAAAGTTTTGTAATCTATTGGAGGTAAATGTCTAATCCTTGCTACTTTAAATAGAAAATCCACGCAGAACCAATTAATTAAAAAAAGATGCTATCTTTGTACCTTTTGAGGTACACAGGAAACTTGTCTATATAAGATCATAACTTTCAACACCCTTCACTTACTAGATACTTTTTTTATAATTCTTAATATTCAGTGTTGGTGAGACAATTTATGTTGTTCAATGGAAAAGAAAAAATAGGACTCTAGGAGTAATGATTTTGGAATTTAGAAATGAATATATCCACGTTTGTTTCTTAACAACGAGAAGAAAAAAAAACCTTCAATTATTGATTTTTTGTCTTACAACATTCAAACCCCTTGGGGAAAGATTTTACTCGATGGGAGCATACATGGAAAAAAATTCCCCCCAGATTTTATGCAAAAAGGAATTTTAGAGTATTTTTTGAGGTATGTATACCTTATACATGTAGTTAAAAAAAAATTGCCAAAATTCTCGATATCCTTGGAAGAGGGCAATTTCTGAAAGTTGGGGTTGCCAAACTAGCGCTTTTCCCACTACTTAGCATATTGTTTGCTTTGGCAGCATGACGATTCAACATTTAGCACTATCTTCAAGTCATTTTAGCCATTTTAGCCATTTCCAACTTTTAGAATAGCCACAAAAATGTTAACAGCGCGTTTTGGAGTTTTTCACGCTCATTCAGGTCAATTAGGCTTGGAATTATTTTTCAGTTGGCAACACTGAGTTACCGCCCTCAGTGACACCAACCCCAGGAACGTCACTGCTTAAAAGAAGTGTCTTGGTTACTTTCATGTCTTCAGCCAATGTTCTTGATATTCTGTATCTTTTCTCTCTGTGTTCGCATAAGAAACACCAACTTCTTTGAATATTTTCTGGCTATTTAATCCACTTTCCTTTCTTATTATCCTTTTAATTTTGTCTCAAATTTCTTTTTGTGACATTCTTAAAGCCAGTTTTTTTTTTGTTCTCAAGTTGCCAATGTTTTCAATTTCTTTTTTAATTGTTCTGTGATCTCTTTCCAACCTTTTGACAATTTCCAATGTTGTGTTCCCATCACAATATCTCGTTTTTCTTTTGAGGTTACATCTTGCGTATGACCCATGGTAATCTTTATTTATTGGAAATTTGAAAAATAAATATCAATACAATTATTTATATTTACTGACAATATAATGAACAGCCCTCGAGTTGCATGATAATATCACATGCCACCAAGCAAATTATTGTGAATATTTCTAGTAAAAACTAAGCTGACATTCACATGGTATATTTATCATATGACTATAAATATATCCTGAAAATGTTTCCGATATTGGTTTGTTAATAGCAATTTTATTATGAAAACAATGACTTACAAAGCAATAAACTGAATGTATATAACTTGAAAATTAGGTTTTTTTCATTGCATGGCTTGCATATGAACAAATAGAAAATCTAATTCATGCATATAGTTCTCATACATATATTTCTTCCTCTCTGTCTCTGTTTCTCTCTATCTCCCTCTTTCTCTCTCTCTGATATATAAATATATATATATATATATATATATATATATATATATATATATATATATATATGTATATGTACGTGTGAACTCTGTCTGGAAAGTATCAACCATTTGATATTCACAAAATGCCTCCCCAGCCAAGTTAGTCTATTTCAAAGAACTCCAATAGGACCTCACGCACTATCTCTGCTTCTCAAAACAGTCTTCAAAGTTCACTATCAGGATCGACGTCAGCCATCTCATTGCATTCTCTCTAATCTCACCCTTTCAACGGCGAAAAGCGAGAAGTCACTGGGAGCTAAACTCTGCACGTACAGATTTGGACATAATGAATGCAACAGTCGCACGGTAAATCACTTCACTCAATGATGTCTCACTGCTGACTGAGTAACCCTACAGGAGAGTATCTATCTATACATGCGCTGTAAGGTTCTCTCTGAAGGGTTGTCAAGCTACATCAAGGTTGAGCAAATGGTTCTTGAGATATTCAAAATGACTGGATACTCTCGGGACAAACCTCGTATTTCCAATTACTCCTGTGTACCTAAGTATAATAATGAATTCAACCATAAAATCAATGAGCCCCAATACAAAGACCTCATTATTTCGTAATTAACCATCTTTCTAGTAAATACGGTCAAATCACATTGGACTCACCAGTTCTTGTAAGATTACTGCAGTTAAGCAACGTCGAGTCTAGTCAGTAATTTGATTGGTGACCATCTGGGAATATCAGGTGCCGTAGCTTGAGGATCATGTAGAGATCTCCTCCCACCAGCCGATGTCATGGGCCCGCATAGCAGGGTAAGGGCCAATCGAAAATATCCAAAATAGTACATCCGACCCCAAGACAGAAAACTGGAACGGCAGAAAAGACGGAAAATCTGATTTAAGTTGTGATCAAAACTTAAGCTGTATGTGAAAGAGCATACCAGGATACCTGAAGCAGATGGTAGCCAGCCCATACATAAAAGATGGAAGCCCCACCAAGTATCTTCCAATAGTCAAACACGTTTAGATAACTACGGTGTCATCCTACATCGGAAGATGTGGTGAACCTTATGCTGTACCATGATGTCTAGAAAGGAGATCTCTATATGATCCTTGGCATTCCCTGATGGTCGGATGTAGGTGGTCCATGGTTGAGTAGTTTCTTCTAAAGCCAGCTTGCTCTTGTGGTTGGTTTTCATCAAGTGTTTTTGTGATTCGGTTGGTGATGATTTTTGCGAAAAGTATGATAAATCACCTGAAAGGAAAAGGAACAGAATATAAACTACCACTTGCCGTAGCATTTATTGACTTAAAAAAAACCTTTGACTGAGTAGAAATCCCTAAGGCCATGGATGCCATTACTCAACAAGGTGTAGATCTAGTATATGTCGAAGTGCTGAAACATATATACAATCATAGCAGCTCCTTTATCAGGCTACATAAAGACTTGAAGCCATTTCAGCTCCAGAAAGGAGTAAGACAAGGTGATACCAACTCACTCAAACTCTTCACAGCCTACCTTGAGATGATCTTCAGAAGACTAGACTGGGAGAATAAAGGAATCAACATAGACGGCAAATATCTGAGCAACCTCAGATTTGCAGACGGCATTGCCCTTTTTGCAGAGAACCTACGCAACCCCCAACTAATGCTAGATAAACTAAATAAAGAGAGCAAGAAAGTCGGCCTACACATGAACTTCAGCAAAATGAAGATCATGTGCAACAACCTCATCAGAAATGAAATCACAAAGATCGAAATCGAGAACACCGAATTGGAGAAAGAAGATCACTACATTGACCTAGGGCAAAGAATCTCCATGAGACCCTCAAAAGAAGAAGAAATCAAGCTGAGAATCACAATAGGATGGCAAGTCTTTGGCAGAGCAAGCTCAACCTTCAAAAGCAAGAAGATCCAATTAATCTTTAAATGAAGGGTGTACAACCAATGCATCCTCCCAATAGTCACTAATGGAGCTGAAACATGGAACCTAACCAAGATACCAGATAGAGAACCATGCAACGTGCAAATGAAAGAATTATCTTCAACCTCACTTGGAGAGACCAAAAGATAGCATAATACATCCGGGAGAAGACAGGAGTCAGGGACATCATAGAATCCATTAAAAATCTCAAATGGCAATGGGCTGGCTGTATTGCAAGAATGGCGGACAACCGATGGACATCATGACTTATGACATTGATCCCCAGAGATCACATGAGCAACCATGGCGAATGTGTGGCGCAAGAGTGGCGAATCCTGAGGAAGGTTTATGTCCATCAACGGACGTTGAAAGGATGATGATGATGATTCCCTGATGGTCACCCATCAGGTTCTGGCCAGCCTCAATGCATCTTAACTTTAACTGAAGAAAAGTAGAAATAAATGCGAGAAATTCAAATCTTAGATCTGTTGCAGATATGGAGGCAATCTGATCAAAAAGCTGAAATTAGCACCAAACAAACCAGCAAGTTAAACAAGATGTTATCTTTTATAACTAACAGAGACAAATGATAAAAATAATGTGATCGTATATATATATGTATATATATATATATATATATATTAAACAAACTGTCACCGAAACTGTTGACATAGATTTCTTCAGTTTTTAAGCTGATCTGGTTGACTGGCTGGCTATGTGTGCACTACGCATATAGGCCACGCTACAGGGCTGAAAATTTCATCATCCAATTTTTATTATGTCTAGAAAAAAAATTAAATCAGTTGCCAAAGTAGGTTTTAGTGTGGGGTTCAATTCACTATGTATGTTTATGCTAAATTGGTAGACAGTTTATTCATGCTTGTTTTTTTTTTTTTAATTGGTACATTTTTAGTAATCACCGGCAAATAAAAGGTGAGGAAAGCATCTTATTCATTGATCACCCCTTTTCCCAGTTTTGTAATTGATCACCCCTGCACGACATGCTGCCAAGAGATGTTGGTCACATGACAGTTTCTATAGAGTGACTAACCAGACGTGCATCTTTATGTTTTGATGATTTTTATCCTGAATACAGATCTAAAACATAGATAAATATTTCATTCTTAGTTTGCTGGTCTCTTTTACAGGTCCTAAAAGATTTACTGCCAAGATATATATCTACATTTTTTTTCATCTATGTCAGTAAGTACTGCTTCTTCCGGCTTTGCACTCATTAAGTTGGAAAAGGCGTCAACTCATATTTTTTGCCACCTGACACAAAAATTCAGGTGTTTATTTGATTGCATTATTTACCTGCAAAGATAGACGCATACATGTACTTACATAGTAACAATCATTCACTTACAAATATACGTTTGTTGCTCTTCCTATTTTATCTCTGTTGTTTAATTCTATCAAGAATAGTTTTGACTGGATTTGAAGGAATTCTTTAACCGAGCATTGGAATTATGTACAAGTCTATTCTAAGATACTTATAATTATCATACTTATGGTTTCCACAACAAATTTGTTTCACATCTTTGATCATCTGGTGGACTGCATTCTTGATATTTAATCGCATTTGGTTTCACTATCTCTCACTTTCACTTTTAATCCTATTGTTTATACACACTGATAATATTTTGTGACATCTGATGTTATTTTACTTTTTAAAAAAAATTGAATTTATTCTATGTCTTTTGTTTTTTGTTCATTCAAAGTTATTTCAATTTTATATAAATATTCTTGAGTCTTACTTTTGAAAAATTTTGATTTAAAATTCTGTATTTGATTGTAATTTTTTTGTACTTTTTAAAAAATTCTAATCCTTTATAAGATTTTTATAATTAAATGTGTTACGATATTGTTAGCTGTTTCGGAGAGTCTTTGTTTTGATTTTTTAATATTTTTATCCATCTTAATTAGGATTTATTTATTTTTATTTCTCCTGCAGTCTTTTTTTAAATATTTTTAGAATTTTGATTTGCTGATGTTCATCTAGTCATTAAAATTCTTATTGTTTTTCTTGAAATTCCTACTAAGAAAACTATGACAACTTATGTTTACAATTTCCTATTAGTTTGTTCTTTTTTGTTTAATAGCGATTTTTCTTTTGCACATTTTATCATGAGTATTTTTCTTGGCATAGTAGGCAGTCTTGTGTGTTGTTTTTGTACGTTGTTGATTTTAAAAATTCCCAATTTGTTTCATCAGATCAAATACATATCTAAATATTGTTGTGTTGTTCTGCTATCTTTCATTGGTAAATGATGTTTTGTTGTTGTTAAACCTGATCTTGAATCTAGTGTTTGAGACTCCTATATAAAATTTATCATTGCTTATGTCTTCACTGGAATTTGCAGTTGCTTTGTAAATTACATTGCTTTTGGTGCAACTGTTTCGTTTTGTTGGGCATTGATCGGTGTTTCTGCAATTGCAATGATTTCCTGTCAGCAGCTTGTATTGCCAACTGATTATAGTTGATGCCATTGGAGGTGAAAGTCTTTAAGGAGTCTTTGAACCTTTTCTTCAACACTCTTCTGACACTGAGATAAGTAGACTTCATCATCATCACCATCATCATCATTCTTTTGACGTCCATCTTAGGATATAGACCTTCCCCAGGATCTGTCATATTTCTCTATCGTGGACGTCGCAGAGCCAGTATTTTTTGAATTTGATCAGTTAATCTCTCCATTTTGTATTTTGCTGGCCTTGGTTTTGCATGTGGTCTCTGGGGATCCATATCGTGAGTCATTATGTCCATCTGTCGTCTGTCATTCTCTCAACATGACCAGCATATTACCATTTGAGTTTTCTGATAGATTCTATGATGTCTCAGACCCCCGTTCCTTCCATATTCAATATGTGACATGCCCAATGTAATTTCATCATACATATATATATATATTAGTCATGTAAACATTTATTTTTTTAATGCTGAAAAGTCAAATTTTGTATTGTCTCCAAGGATCCCCTACTATGTCCAACACAAGTCATTTCTTGTCCGATCAGTGTCATTTGAACAGGTTTTTAATTCAATTTTAGGATATTGGTGCATTCAAATATATTTGTATTTATATTTGTAATTTTATTCTTTATTATGGAGATTATCAGTTGTTTTAACATAGCCCAGTTTCAGGAATATAATGTGGATTCGCTACACAAACCAGCTCATGTTTCTGCCCTCTTTTGAGTCTCATCAGGAAAATCGGATTCGCCTGATGAGGCCTGGAGAGGGTAGAAACATGAGCTAATTTGCGTAGCGAATCCGCATTCTACTATCTATTTCCAGCTTTACTCTAAAACAACTTAACTTCAATAGTAAAAAGATGGATATATCGAGCATTCTATGAAAAAAGTCCATTACGTATCAGAAATAGCTTTGTATAATTAATTTATTATTATATCATGTTATACTGCTTGCCTGATCTGTACCATATGTACTATGTATATATATATATACATATATTCTGGAAAACTTTACTGCTTCAAACTCTAAACATTGAAAAACTTATTCAATAGATTTTTTGTATCACTTCAGTCACTTAATTCCCAATATCTGTGCAATTTATGCAATTTATATAATTTTCTTCAGTGTTATTAGGGTACAATGTATAAATTTTCTATTTCATGTAACCATTTCAGGGATTTTGAAAACAAAACAATTATAATAAACATCATAATGTATTGTATATGGATGTTATTTTATATTACACATCATTTAATTTTTCAAAACAGGGCATACTTACGTACAATATGCAAAAACACACATTTAATGATGAAGGATCAGTGAATGTAAAAACACATGCTATTTGCCGTTTGTATCACTTCCATTGAGTGATCATCCAAGTGAATGATATATTTGTTGTGTCAGTTTTAATTTCAGCCTGCATATATATATATATATATATATATATATATATATATATATATATATATATATAAAAATATAAGTGTGTGTGTTCAAACATCTATTCTTTTAACATTAATAATTGGGCTTCTTTTGTCATACATGAATTATGTATATATATATATATATGTATATAAATATATATATATATACACATATATATATATATACTATTCAATTTTCTCCTTGCCAGTTTGGCTGATTTGGCATCTTCGCGGGTGGGAATTTCTTTATGAAAAATTCTTAATTAATTGTTCTTTAAAAAAGACAATCAGCCAAACGCTTCATTTGTTTTTCAAAATAACTTTGTTAGGAGAAACCAAACTCTACAGACAAAGTTGATATGACGAAATATATATGACCGTAGTATCTATAGCAACTTAACTAGTTTAAAATTCTGAATTTTCAATCTATATATATATATATATATATATATATATATATATATATATATATATATATATATATATATATATATATATATATATATATATATATATCTATATATATCTATATATATATCTATATATATATATATATATATACATATATATATATATATATATATATATATATATATATATATATATATATATATATACATATATATATATATATCTATATATATATATATATATATATATATACACACACACACACACACACACACACATATATATATATATATATATATATGTTGGGAAGTGGATTTGCTTCACAAGCAGGTTTAGGTTTCTGACCTCTTTGGGCCTCATCAGGTGAATAGTTATAAGTGTTTTTTAGATTCTTGTTCGTGGAATTAGGTGAGAGTCTTGTGAGTGTCACTATGTGTAGAAGGACTTTGAGGCCCTAGTGGATTGTATTATTCTTAATTTACTTGGAAATGTGAGGGAGTTGATAATGTTGCAACTCAACCAATGGATCAACACCAAGGATACCATCCCTTGGTTTAGTAATATAAAAAGTAAACAAATGTGCAGCTTTATCCAGTTCAATACCATGGACTTTTACTCATCCATATCCATTGGTGTATTCAAGGAAGCCATGGAATTTGTTAAAGTCCATACCAGCATAAGCAACAAGGACATCGAGATATTTAAGTATTGCAGACGTACGGTACTTTTCCACGACCAAGAACAATGGACAAGAAAAATGATGTCTACGGTTTTGATGTCTCCATGGGCAGCATCAATTTGGCTAAGATGTTGGACTTAATCGGTTTGTACGTTTGACATAACCTTACATGTAAAATAGACACAAAAAATATGGGATTACACTGGGATGAGGGCTTACTAATTGTAAGGAATAGTTACGCACAAAAATGCATAAATATTAAAAAAACATACCATGAAAGAAATGAAAAAATGAACTTCAAAGTAAAAATCAAGGCAAACATGAAAATTTCAAATTTCCCAAACATTACCTTTAATTTAACCAATAACACTTATGAACCATATAGAAAAAAAAATTCTGCACATCAATACCAGTTTTAACCATCCAAATAAAATAATGAAAAAGATCCCCCAATCCATAGAAACCTGATTAACATATCATTCTTCCAATGAAATGATATTTCATAAAGTCAAAAATGACATCAAAGCCATGAATAGTAGTGGTTTCAATGAAACAAACCTTAATTATGATAAAAAAATGTTAAATCCAATAGCAAGAAACAAAGAACAAAAAAAAAAAACGAAATAGAAGAATCATCTGGTACACCCCCCCATTAAACTAATAAGTAAAATATTCATTCAATTAATAGAAAAACACTTACCCCCAAACCACCCACCAAGTAAAATATTTAATGAAAATAAATCGAAAATTATTTTTAGTTGTACTGAAAATTTTGATAGAATTATTACAAAACATAACAATAAAATTATTATAAATAATACAAATAAAGAAAGCACAAACAAAAAACTAAACTTCAATCGTCTAAATAAAAATAATTGCCCCCTGCAAAACAAATGTCTTAGATCTAATATAGAATACCAGGTAAAGATATCAACCCAGAAAAAACCCTTAGAAATAAATTACATCAGAATACCAAAAACACCATTTAAAGTTAGATTAGTCAACCATATATCATCAATCACTAATGAAAAATACAAAATTAATACCAAATGAACTATCAACCAACTGTAAAATGGAAAAGTTTGAGACAAACTAATACATGCCAAAATATAGAAAACCCTTGTAAACTCTGCCTAAATGGGAAATTCAAAATATTAAATTTTGCTACAATTACAAAGGAACCCAAAGTATATATATGAAATAGAAAAAACAAAATAGCACTAAAATGTTGGCATCATTCAAAATTCTAATTAACAAATATAGCCATTATATAAATTATATATTATTATATAAATTATATAAATTATATATAAGTAAATTAAGAATAATACAATCCACTAGGGTCACTGAGGATACCAACATAAGCAATAAACCCAATGCCAAATATCAAGGTCAAGTTAAAACATCCCTCAGAACACAATCAAGCATTCATTCATAAATAACTCCTACACCTTGCTCACACCTTTTGACGTGCAACTTACAACCACCAACAAAAACATTCACTCTACTAAAAACAATAGTACAAAATGAATAACTCCTTCTACTCATAGAGACACTCACAAGACTCTCACCAAATTCCTCAAACAAAAATAAAAAAAACACATACAATCATTCACCTGATGAGGCCAGAAAGGGAGGAAACCTAAACCAGCAAATCCACTTCCTATTATATTTCCAGCTCTACTCTAAAACAACTTAACTCTTGGAGTATGAAGTTTAATGTATCGAGTACTCTATGAAATAAATCTATCACACATCAGACATTGCTTTATATTATGCTATATCGCAAACCTGATCTGTACCATGTGTACTATGCATATATATATATATATATGTGTATGTGTGTGTGTAAATAAATCATAAACATCATCGGTTTTTTAACATTCATCATTGGACGAAGGCCTTCCGCAGGATTCATCTGACCAGTCCATCCTGAGTGTTGCAGAGTCTATACTTTTTGAATTTATCTAGTTCATCTCTCCATTTTGTAATTTGCCAGCCTCAGTTATGCATGTGATCTCTGGAGATCCATGTTGTGAGCTGTGATGTCCATTGGTTCTTTGCCATTCTTGCAACAAAACCAGCCCATTGCCATTTGAATTTCCTAATGGCTTCTATGATGTCTCTGACTCCTGTCTTCTCTCGCATGTATGGTACTGTCTTGTGGTCTCTCCATGTGAGGTTGAGCGTGATTCTCTCATATGCCCTTTGCATGGTTCTCAGGTTGAGGGTCAGTCTCGTGGTTAGGTTCTGTGCTTCATCTCCATAGATGACTATCAGAAGGATTCATTGGTTGTAGACCCTAACTTTTTAGATTGTATGAATGGGAATGTTTGCCCTCATGCCATTGGCTGTTTGGTTAATTTGTGTGTGAAAACTAAAAATAACCAGATTGTATTTTAGAACCATTTTTTTTAGTTTCGTTTGGAAGTTTTTAAAATTTATTACCTAATTTCATAAACAGGAACAGATATAGAAGTTTTTTTCTTTCCACCTTAATCAAAAGTAGTCAGCATTATCATCATAAGGTTAGTCAAGACTATTTCCATTTATCCTACCTTCTATCCACGATGGCGAAATCTTCTGTCACAGAGGGAAACCGAATAAGAACGTAACCTTTTCAATGCATGGAAGCTGACTGCAAGGTTTGTGAACAAATAATTTACAGATTGTTGCATTTGAGCTTGCAGCCTTCAAGTTTTTATGGTTTCTTGGAATTGGTACTGGAAAATCAGTTTATTTAGGCAGAAATACCAGCCAAGCCGTTTTTATTCAAAGCTTTTATCTGATTCCATTACAGCCTCTATTGTTGAAGAAATTTCATATCTGAAAATATCTTAATATTTTCTAGTATAGCTAACCAGGATCTGACAAGAAATGGTGTTTATTCTGTGGTTCTACTCCTTGTCACCAAGACGGTAACTTATTGAAGATTCAACAATATTGCGGTTTCTTTTCTTTAGCTTATAAGATTATACCCGTGCCCTTTCAAAATCAATAAGCAAGTGCCACCATTAATTTTCTGAAGTTCCGAGATAAACCATTACAATTAAAACATCAAAGATTGGGATATTTGTCTAGATAATTCATGGAATAATAGATTTCTATTAAGAAGAACAAAACTTTTTTCATAAAACAATATACATTACAGGAAAGTGGTCAATGCAAGTACAGCCTCTAAAGAGGATTTAATCGGAGGAAGGGGCCCTATGTTTTTTTGCTGAAGCTTCAAGGTCCCCTTAGGATACCCAGGCTTGGGTATTATGTACTGTTCACCCATGACCACTTACAGACACTGAATTCAAGAATAGTATTTTAGTTAAGCTTATTTAACCAGATGAAGAATTTCTGAAGTTAAAATCCCAAACCAATCTTCCATAGATCCTGTGGTGAGCACAGCTAACAAAAAGGCTTAATTGGTGCACTGATAAAAATTTTGCGGAAACCAAGATAACTAATAATTGGTAATTTTTATTATTTAGCGTCATTTGTTTTTTTAAAAACTGGCCTGGAGAGCTGAAATTCTAATATATTATAGCTTAAACATTTATATAAACTGTGTTTGACATAATTCATCATTCATCATCAGTCTTTTAATGTCTGTTGTTGGATACAGACCTTCCCCATGATTCACCACACTTCTCTATCATGGGCGTTGCAGAGCCAGTACTTTCTGAACTTGTCTAGCTTGTCTCTCCATCTAATATTCTGCTGGCCTCGGTTGCACATGTGATCTTGGGGGATCCATGTCGTGAGTCATGATGTCCATCGATTGTCCGCCATTCTTGCAATATGGCCAGACCACCGCCATTTGAGATTTTTAATGGATTCTATGATGTCTCTAACTCTTGTCTTTTCCCGGATGTACTGTGCTGTTTTGTGGTCTCTCCATGTGAGGCCCAGCATTATTCTTTCATGTGCACGTTGCATGGTTCTCATAATATTTAATTTCATTTGTTCATTCAATTCTTTATGTACACCTTGATCATCATTTGATTGGTGTACTTTTTTTTTTTTGAAAACCATTTGTCTAAACTACGGCTAAATAGTATAGTGATGTATTCTTATTGGAAAGTGAACGGTTTCTTGATAGTATGGTTCTGGATTGTTCTTGTAATTCTTGTTGAGGAATGAGTAGCGCGAAGATGTTGGTAGACGAAGGATTTTGTTGGAAGCAACATCAAAGGAATTGTGGAAGGAGAAGAAGAGATGTACGGAAAGAATTTGCGCCAAGTATGAAAGTTGACACGGAGATGAAACAAAGTAGAAAGTAACACATACAGGTATTTGCATAGACGAATAAGTTGTACATTTAAAACAAGGACATCAATGACAATTGACGAATGGAAATGAGATAATGCAATGATAACATCAATATGATTGATCATGCAAAGGGAAGAGAAGAGATAGCAAAAGGTGGGAGCTTTGTTGTCATTGATACTACAGGCATCAGAGTCAAAGTGGACGTGTCTGAACTACTTTTGAATCCATATTGCTTGGAGTGTACAAAGGAATTAATATAGAGACAGTGTGTGAGCAGTATGTGACTTGGGGGCTATTCTCTGACAATGATAGACACTGATAGACACTTAGCAGACAGACCATGAAAGACTGAGAACACAGAGTTTTATCCATGCATGTTTCCCAAAGTAAAGAGAATTAGGAGAGATCGTTGTGACTATCAGATAGTAAAAAGCGTTGCCATCTCAATCATGAGAGTGAGAGGTGTATACGCATTTGGAGCATGTTGTGAGGACACTGCTGTGTAGCTGTGCCTATGTAAGATACTTTGACATCAATGAACTGAAATTAATGCAGAGATGTCACAGTGGAAAAAAGTTAGGATCGGATTGGCCTTGTGGTCAGCGAAATGATACCAATCTTAGAGAGGAGGAAAGAGAGAGAAAGAGTAGCCGGCAACAAGTGCTGGGGCCAAAAGTGTAACCAGCCAGCAGTGCCAGCACCAATGAGCATTTGACCTTGTGCCTTCCAGAGCTTTCATAGGGATCATTGTGGGAAGTGTTGTCTTTGATATCTAGCTGAAAGACAGGTTTCGTATTGAATTCCTGAGTAAAAGTATCGGGGGAGCTGCAATAGAATTTCATCTCTCCAGGTCTGTTTTTATGGGTTTTAGAGCAGAAAAAAATCAACTACAGATAAATTTATATAATAACAAGCTTGTCTGTGCTACAGTCAAACCTTGTAACTCCATAATAAACTAAAAAGTATATAAAATAAAATTCATTTCGCTATACAATATTATTCCAAAACCATGTGTCTCATTCTAACTCCGATATTAATAGTTCCCGTAAATGGGATTTGCTAACTTTTGCAGAACAAGTCAATTTGAGTTGGGCTTTAGAAGTGGGAGTGACTTCATCAGCATTTGTTGCGTACATCACTGTGTCACTGTTATTTGTGGATGATGTCACTCCTTTTCTTTCTGGTCATTGTCATCCATTGTTGTTACAAATGAAAATGAAACTCAATAGTAAGAATTTGACAAAAGGAAAAAAGAAAAGGCCTACTCAGCTTAATGGTTAATCTGCCAGTGACACCAAAAGCAAGGAAAAGATTTTTAAAAAATGTTTTGCTTCCAGTTGGGTTCGATCCAAAAATCTATTGATGACTAGCAGCCTTGAACTTTTGGCTACGGAAACACTACGAAAAAGTGAAATTTATTTGTAATTATAGATAAAATTTTTGGATGAAAACCTCACAATCCTGAATGAATATCTACTGCCTTTTCTAAACTCTTATGTTTTTATATTGTTTAATGGTCACTATTATTATATTGACTATTTTAATGGAATCTTTTAAAGCAAGGTGATTTTCACCTCCTCAAAATAAATATGTATTTGTTATTATATAAAAATGATATTTTTCATTATAGAATGATTTGGAGAAAGTGTTTAAATTTTGATCCCTCTAGCTTCATTGATGCCTATATGTGTCTTACATATACAAATACATAGTCAGCCAGCCAAACCAACTTGGAAACTGAAGAAAACTATGTTGATAGTTTTGGTTAATGGTTTCAAATAAGTAAGCCAATGAATCTAAATTGTGACATTGTAAGACCAACAGTTTCACTATTGTATTCTCAAGCCCTCATCAGGTGAAACAGAACTGCTATGCAATGCTGTTCCTTTGACTGTAACATAAATACTTCCTGGATTTTGTCTTATTCTGTAACTTAAGCCCAACAAGTTGAGTTCCATTACAAATGACTATTGTCTGTTGAAATGGCAAGGCTTCTCTTTCTTCAGAAGAATCCAATTAATGCCTGTTTGCCATGTTGGCCCACAATCCATTTTCAGAAATCTTCCTGACGGCTCCCACAGAAGAATCTATTCTCAGACACAAGGATATTAATTCCTTTTTGAATAAGTGAAGTTCCCTGATTTCCTCAGGCTACAAAACTCATTACTTGGTCTCACTGCCTTCAGATTAAAATTTTTTCTTGAGACAACTTGGAGTAACGTTTCCAGTTTCCTACCCCCACCCTAATTGATTCACTCTTTCACAAACTATCACCGCTTCCAGTCACTTTTCTCACCAAATAAAAGTTGCTCCCACCAAATTCTTTGATAGTTAGCGGGGGAAGTAAATGAACAAGGAAGCCTACTCGTTTATGTAATAACATATGTAACGTAACATTTCCACAGACTGAATTGACTTTTCTGTTTTTAAAGAGGAATTTATACACAGAAATTATTCAAATCATTTCAACTCATTCATTCCGGGAGCACTTTGAGGTGTGTTTAAATTTCATGGCCATTTTGAATCCATGGTGAGGTCACGTGATCATTATAACTGTAAGATTTTACCATCAATGAAATCAACATCTTATAATCTTTAAAATGATATATGACTTCCCAGAGTTTCTTAGAAAGTGTGGAAACATATATCCATCAATTGCAGTCCTTGCTTTGTAAACACTAAAAAAAAAAAATGCTCCAAAATGAGTAAATGTGACCCTAGAATGCCAAGGAATAAGGAAATTGAAAAAACCTTTATTAATAACCTATTGTTTACAAGGAGAACAGAAATTACCTTTTGGTAGCAGCTGTCATGATAAAATCAAAAGCAAAACTTTTGAACAAAGTCAGTGAAAACTCATAATGCTACTAATGCCACTTAATGATAAAACAATGATGGATCTTTTTGACCAACAAAATATGAATACATTATTACAAACATACACACCATATCTAATGGATGTAAGATGCAGAATGGCTTCATGAAAATGAGATTCTTCATTTCCTGGTGGAGTGATTTCAAATGATGTGTAAAATGTCTGGCAAGACATGGGATACCCTAAGTAACTCGACAGATGAAGGGATTGATCAGTCTGTTCAAATTCCCTGAACCTTTGGGCAACACCTTGTCAATATACATATATGGTAGTAAAATAAAATTTAGAAATAGAATAAAGAATCAGAAAGGAGATTTTCACCTGGCTTGATCATGAAGGATAAGCTCTCCAGATAGTGAATGCATGTTCAAGTCTTACTGAGAGCTACATTTTTATTTTCCAGCTTGTGCAGTTAGTAATCATTCACCAAAACAATCAATACAGTATCATCAGTTTTTAAGTTGGTCTGGCTGGCTGGCAATCCAAGTATCATGCTAACAGCTTGCACCAATTGAGTTTGAGGGCTTCAATATTCACTCATTATCATGTTTAGAAAGAACTTTTTTCTTTTTTTGAAAAGTAAGCCCCTTAATAGGTTCTAAGTGTGTGGCTCAATTTGCAATGTAAGCTGATACTAAATTGATCATGTTAGTGTCTGGTAGCAATTAATGCTTTAAAAAAACAAAACTTAAGTTGTCTTTTGTGACAACTGCCCAACAAGAGATGAGAGATGTAACTTATTCATTGATCACCCCTCTTCCAAGTGATCACCTACAACATGACATGCTGCCAAAAGACATCGGTCCCCGTACAGTTTCAGTTAAGTGGCTAACCAGATCTGCTCATCTAAGAAGTCGTCTGATCCAGATTATTGTGATAAAAGCAACAATAAAATAGAGGAAAACAATAAACAAGAAAAAGAAGAAGAGACTCTTTTCAAAAACTGTGACGTTGTACATACATTTTTAGACAGTATCTGTCCACATTTGTGTCTCTAATTTGTTTCAAATTGAGTTTCAAGCTAATCACCATTAAACATCCACAACATATACATATATATATACATATATATGGAGTGTATACGTTAGTTATAAAAACTGTATTGTCTGCTTTCTTTCTTTGTTCCTTTCTCTTTTTTATGTTCTCTTTCTCCTGGACCAATCGGAACAAAAAAAATACTATCTCCCTTTAACAACTTTCTCTTCAGATCACTTAATTCCTCACAAACACTTTCAACTGATTTGAAAATTGTTCTTAATATGAAATTTTCCCTGTTTAAGATGTTCTGATTTTGATTGCAATAAAAAAAATGCCCTTGTAAGAAGGTCTGAAATATATTTTTGTTTAAGCCTATTTGAAGTGCAGTGTGGTATAATGGTTACCGACATGGAAAATTTGGAAACATGTTCATTTCAAATGAATGCCTTCAAAAAAGTCACGAATCTATTCTCCTTGTACACTGTCCCATTACCATGATGGTTTAGTACGAGCAAGTTAACACTGTCAGAAAAAATAGGATGTTAACTCTAGACCTTAAGGGGAACCAAAAAGAGGTCTATTAATGCTTATATTCATGCATACAGTTATTTGTATATATACATATATATATATACTTATTTTGAGGGCCAAGATCCTCTGAAGAGCTCTTCTCAGATTCCAGGGCCCCCTGTTAAACAGGGATTCAAGAACAGATGGGGTGAAATTCATTTATGATTATTGTTTGTGGTTTATGAACCCCTTTAAATGTGCCAAGCCCCTTGAGGGTCATATGACTCCCGTTGAGAATTGCCGACTTAAACAATAGAGAGAAGGAGTTGAAGATTTTAATGCTCTCATATGTATGCATATATGTGAACTCTGTGTGTGAGTGTATATGTGTGTATGTCTGCGTGTGTCTGTCTGCGTCCCTGTCATTAATTCTTACTTACAAATAGTGCATTACCGATCTCTGATTTAGGTCACAATAAATAATTTTCTCCCAGAAAATCGCCCCGGGATACTTTTCCATTCAATACCCTCAAAATAGCCTAAAGATCACAGATCACTTCAGACAGTAATTTCGTAGTCATTTAGGCCTGAACAACATATTAATATTATCTTCTGCTCCCATATAAAGGTAGCATTAGGCCTACTTTCTTATTGAAATGGAAGAAAAGTACCCATAATTTATATGTGTTTTACTATATCTAAAGAACAGAAAGGCCCCAAAGAAATTTTCATGGAAAAAAGTAACAATGTGAAAAAAATCATTTTTTGCAACATTTATAGATGTATGAGTAGACTGAACATTAAACCTTGTATATGATGAACAGTGTGATTTTTTTCTGTTTCTTATAACTATACATAACAGTGAATTCTTCCATTTAAAGGTGACAATTTTGTCGATAAGAATATCTCCTACTCACAATTTGAAACACTGGACTGAAACGAATACAGTGGTCTCTTTATGGAAAAAATCATACTATAGTAATTCAAATATATCTGTGATTTTTTCATGGAGACCTACTAGCAAAATATTTATAAAATCAGTTATTTCTTTCTCATATCTACATATGCTATGAATTTTTAAAATGATATCTAGTTCATACAAAACATCATTCTTATGCAAGAGTTTGTGTTTGTGTAACTTCTGATTTTTCAGGCAAAATGGCTTGACCAACCAGCCAAGTGGGCAACAGATTCTTTTCTCTTTGCTTGTGTGAATTTGTGCGTGTATTTCTCCGTGAACTCCTGGTCATATTTTTGGGGGCTACAACCTCGTAAATGTGCATGAACACATCATTAAGCATTATCTAAAAACTTCTCTTTTTTTTCCCCGAAAAATGCTTTTTAGGTCTCTATGGTCATTTTGGACAAACAATACTCAAATCTTGTGCAGGGATTTTTTCAGATAATTTGGGTCGAAAGATCTTTTTCTTAGAGATAATTTTAGACAATTGTGAAGCATAGGGCCACATTGCAGCTTTAGTATCAAGTAGGTTTTACGGGGGGGAGTTGCTAGTCTAACACCTAAGATGGACTGCTTAACAACTGGGTTCCAACTGTTCTGTATATGAAGCAGACCTTGCTCCAAGGACTATCAAACATTGTGTTTTACCTACATTCATTTTTTTATTGGTGAAAGGAGCAAAAGCAGTAAAAAAGTGTTTTATCTGAAATGAAATTGTTCGCTTAACCACAGATCCAACTTCTGTATTAATGTGACCAAAAAAGAAATTGGTATGTTAACCACAGGTCTAGCCGCTATAATAAACTGACCAAAAGAGGAATTGCTTGGTGGACCACAGATCCTGCTTCTGTATTAACCTAACCAAAAGAAAAATTGCTTGGTTAACCATAGATCCAGCCTCTGTAATAAATGGACCAAAAGAGAAATTGCTTGGTTAACCATGGATCCAGGCTCTGTATTAACCAAACCAAAATGGAAATTGCTTGGCTGACCACAGATCTAGCCTCTGTATTAACCTGACCAAAAGAGAAATTGCTAGGCTAGCCACATCTCCAGCCTCTGATTTTTATTCCACACACTGATTCCATTTTTCTGGCTTGTAACTGTTACGCAGCTCTGCAATTCCGATCGTGACATGCACAGAAAAATACATAAATATTTTTTTTTACCCACAGATATTTTGTTGGGTCTTTTTTTGACATAACCTCTTCTGATGCTCTTGACCTGAGATATTAAAATTTTTGACTCCATCAACCCCCAAAAAAGAAGAAAATCCACATCCCACTTATTTTCTCGGGGGGCCTTCGGATATCATCAGCCTTTATATCAATTCAAAGTGTATTGAAGGAGCTGTCAGCTGTAGCAGTAATTTTTGTGAATTAGTTACCGTCAAAGCTTTTAGCATTACAAAGATTCTGGTCTTGTGCCTCATCAATTCTATTCATAGCATTCTTTTATATACTTATTGATTGTAAATGGAAACACTTTCCAGTACAGAGCTTAAACTTACAGGAGATTCCAGGGAGTTTTTTCAAAATTTTTTATATTCATCAGAGCCCATCAACCAAAACTGTCGACATAGGTTTATCTAGTTTTTAAGTTGTCATGGCGGCTGGATGGCTATATATATATATATATATATCACACATACAGGTCATACCAAAGGAGCTAGAGGGCAGAAAATTCCAACATTTATTCCTTATTATGTCTGGAAAAAACTTAAAAAAATTTTTTTCTGAAAATTGCCTCCTAGATAGATTTTGAAGGTGAGCTTTTTTTTTTCCTATTTGAGCTTATGAATTATGGATCCCTCATTTTTTGTCCAGCAGCATTCACACTTGTTTTTTTGAAAGATTTTTGTGATCACTGCCCAACAAAAGGCGTAGGAAGTAACTTCTTCATTGTTCACCCATTTCTCAAATTTTTAATTGGTCACCCCCAACATGACATGTTGCCAAAAGATGTTGGTCTTGTGACAGTTTCTATTAAGTAACTAAGCAGACCTGTTTATAAACCGTTCACAATTCTGGCAACGCTTTTCCTTGTCCATTAGCTATTTTTTGCTTATCAATATATAACACTTCTGGCTATGCTTCTTTGATTTTACCTATCTTATTTTACATTTCCTGTTTATCTATCCATCAATGGGCATAGCTAGGGGGTCAGTGCCCCTAAGGAGGGGCAAAAAGCCTTATGAATAGAAGTTCAACTCCAATGAATCTACTAACATGATATAATGATAATTCTCACTAAATGTTGGAAAGGGCCCTTAAGAAGCTGATCATTTGCACCCCCAGGCCCCCAAATATCCTGCTATGTTCCTGTATCTATATATCTATCCATTCAGATCTATCAGGTCAGTCTAGAAAATATCCAGCCATTTTGAATACCCTGAGAACCAGTTGCGCAGCTTTGATGTAACTTGGCAACCAATCAGAAGGGATATTATTGCACATGTTTAAACAGACACTTTTCCATTGGGCTACTCATAAAATTAGCTCACATACCACGTGACTGTTGTATTCACAATGACCATGTGAGTCATTCATAACATCTTGAGCAGTGTTTTTTTGATAAAATATTGCATCACCCGGGTCAGTCACATCCACACCAGCAATTCAAATTTAGCTCCATGTGACTTCAGGCTCTTGTCAAAGAAATTCAAATTGTGGATGAGATTAAGGAGAATGCAATCAGATTGATACGAACAATCCAAAAGAAAATTTGCAAACTGTTTTGAAAAGTGGAAGTGTAACTGGAATAAGTATGTGAGGTCCAAAGGGGAGTACTTTGAAGTGGACTAAAATTCCTTTGCAAAAGGAAGGCTAATTCTTTGTTAATATTGAATGGCTTGATACTTTCAAGGTTGACCTCGTACATCAGTATCCTCCAGACCCTCTCAGTCTATTCATATTCATCTATCTATCCAGTCTGTTCTTTATCTATTTGCATTTATTTATTATGTATGCAGGGGACAGCTGGGCAGAGTGGATCAGAAAAAATACAAATTGTAGGTAGGTGCTAATTTTACTGATATATTTAGGTAAAAGTAAAGTAAGATAAACTCTCTTGGTTGTGAAATAGGTTACATGAAGTTTGGAAAGTAATATCTCCCCAAGTCAGCTGCTGGCCGGCGTTTGTTTTTAAAAAAACATATTTCTGATCCATTGTGCCCCAGCTCTACTGTACAATGAATCATCTTCCAGGGAACAGTGAATCATCATGAGACTGATTGATTCAAAGAAGTCCCAGAGTGAAACCAACAACATATTTTAAGGAACCATTGTTCAATTGTAGACTATGATGCAAAAAGTGATCATTAAAATCTCCTAATCATTCATTGTCAAAAGTTTGGTACACTAAAGGGAATATCCAACACAAAATCACATTCACACAGTTTCAAGAGAAATTTAAGGAAATAAAAAATCATGATATGAAAGTGAAATTAAAATGTTCTTTTAGTTTCCTTGTATATTATGTGAAATGAACTGACAAGATCAATTTTCATTAACAGAATTGAAGTGGCTTGATCCAACAACAAGTGATCCACTGTTCCCTGAATTATGGTGCCCCTCACATACAATTAAGAAAGATAAACTTACATCTCTCTAAAGAGCAAGCACAGTGGTTGTAGTCAGGAAAAGAAATAATTCTAATACAATCTTGATTTCTCCTCATATAGCACAATAAGAATACTTTCAAGAGTTGCTGCTCTGTAATGAAAATAAGAGTATCTCTAACCCTAATCCTAACCCCTAACCCTAACCTTAATATGAAAAAAAGGGATAGATAGATATGAATAAACTATGTATATATGTATATATATATATATATATATAAACAAACTGGGATAGATAGATAGATAGATATGAACAGATTGGGATAGGCAGGTAAGAAATTAGATCTAGAAAGTGAAAAAGAGGGAAGAAGGATGGAAGAAAAATTAATGCTGATGAAAAGAAGAAAAGGATGAAGAATGAATGAGAGAGAAAGGAGGGGTGGAAAATACATTGAAAAAATGAGGAAGAAAAGACCAAGGAAAAAAGAAAAGAGAAATTAATGAAAAATAAGGAACAAAAAATTAAGCAGATGGAGAAAAAATCGATGAAAATGAAGAAAAAAATGAAGGACAATGATGTCACATGAATTCATGATGATTTAATTCAGTAAGAAAAAATATTGGGATTTAATCATATCTTTATTTTTTGTGTATTATTCAGGTTGACCAAGGCCATGTTGGAAGTCAGGTCACCCCAGATCTGTACTTTTTTTTTGTTTTTCCTGCAGGTTTTGTTTCTGATTTAAAGTGTATTAATTCTGATTATTTTCCTCAGGAAGTATTTTGATTCTTTTATTTTTCTTTAAAACCATTCACACACACAAACACATACACGCACACGCACACACACATACACACACACATACATACATACATACATACATACATACATATATATATATATATATATATATATATATATATATATATATATATATATGTATATTTGCATGCATGTGTCTGTGTCTGTGTGTATGACTTTAGGTTAAATTTTGAGCACTGCTGTTATTGATAATTTATTTCAGTTTAAGTTTGGAAGAAAAAGACTCTGATTTGAAAGCAGAGCAAAAGACACTGTCCTCTGCTCACTCAGGAGATCATAATCATTATCATCACCAGCCTCTTAGTATCCATCCAATGCTTGTCTGATATTCCTGCAACATGACCAGCCCATTCCAATGGAGTCTATGATATCCTGTATTTTTCACCAATATACTATTCCGTCTCCATGTAATGTTGATCATAATTCTTTCCTGGAGGGTTCTTATTTTGATGGTCAGTGTTTTGATTAGGTTCTATGTTTCAACTCCATGGGTGACTGTCAGGAGGATGCTTCGGTTGTATGTCCTTATCTTTAGTACTAATGGGATTTTCTTGTTCTTAAGCTCTCTCTACCTAAAGTCTGCCAACCTTGAGTGATTCTGTGCTTGATTTCTTCTTCCTTTGAGGATAACATGGAGATTTGTTGTCCTGAGTAGATGAAGCAGCTCACTCTCTTCAGCTGTACATTTTCAGATTGATCATTGCGTCTTTGTCCTCAACATGTTTGATCGCTGTGTGTTTATTTCTGACTTGTGTGTTATACGTGACATTTGTTTTACTGAAGTTCATATGGAGACCATCTTTTTTGATTTCTTCATTCAGTTTGTCGAGCATTATTTGGAGTTCATAGAGATTTTGAGTAAAAAGGATGATGTCGTCAGCAAATCTGCGGTTAATTAGGAATCAATACTAATTCCTTAATCCTCCGAATCAAGGTTTTTGTAGATCATCTGGAGATAAAACCTTATTATCAATCCCTCCATCATAACTATGATAGATATACACATTTCTTTCAACATAGGATTTTTCTTGGTGCCAGCTGGTGCTAATTCTTGTCCTATTTGTCTACATATCTAATTAACAAATCCTCATGTGATGGAAGCATATTATGGTACATAAATGCCTTCATAAATTTATCAAACTATTGGCATTAACTATCATACGCAATTACTTCTTTTCGCAAATAAGCTGTTCACCTTAGCTCATAATACAGAAGCCATTCCCTGAGGTTCTTTTGTCTCACATTAGTGCTTGTGGTCACATGAACAACAATTCTTAAATATTATTGGTATCACCATAGCCCCACAAATGGCCCTACCAATCAGCAAAGTGGGCCATAGATTCTTCTCTTTATGTGTGTGTCTTTTAGGGCCACACCCTTGAAAATTTGAATGAGTTCACCACTAGGCATCATCTAAAAGGACTTCATCTGTTTTTTCAAAAAGTGCTTTTGAGGGTCATTATGGACCAATAATGCCCAAATATTGCACTGGTATTTCTTAGATAATTTTTTACATAATTAGTTCTGGTACATGTGTGGGGTACAGTGATTCATTCATGCTAGGTATAGATATTGCCTGTATCGTCCAACCTCAAAACTGGAGTTGAATTATTTTCCAACAAGAACAGTCCTCACCAAAATTAGGGATGTAAATCAAAATGCAAAATTCATATTCCCTCCCACTGTGATTTGAACTTGGGATCCGCTGGATGCTGTCTTACCAATCATGCTAAATAGGCAAGTCTTGGATATTGAAGAAAATTTATTGTACAGATATGCCAGGGCTTCTTTCATTCTAATAAGTTGATAAATCCCTTCAAAAATATATGTTTTAAAAAATTTTTACCTATCATATATACAATTGAAAAGTTGCCGCAATCATCTTCAGTTGGAATAGAAGTAGGAGTGGAGTTCAAGCCTACCGCAGCCAGGCTGATTACATGTAAAAGTTGGATTAAAAGAAATGATTTGTTTTTATTAAATGATATTTTATGAAAGCAGAGGCATAGCTAAAAGTTATGGCGGCATATTTGGAAACATCTATAGGGTGACCAAAAGCTTTATGAATAGTAGTTCACTTACTTCAATCCAACTACCAAATCTCACTAAATGTTGGTGGGGGAGGCATCAAGAAACCAAGCCCCCAAGGCTTTCAAGTCCCTCATCCAATTTATATCAGATCATGAATGGAAAGTATGACAAGAGGATTCGGAACATTATAGAAGTGATGATATTTTTTAAATTTTGTTCTTGGATGAAGCATAGGAACATTCTTGGATGAAGCATAGCAACATTATCATTGATTTTGAATAGTTTTTACCTTCATCCTAATCTTCAGTTGCTCTTTCATTACTACTTAGAACCAGGCAACTTTTAACCATTTAGTCATGGGGACTTTATCGTTAAATGGAAGCTGATTTTACACCCAGTCCTTATTCCTCTTGACCAATATTCCGCGCTGAGGATATTCACGAATGAGACGTACTAATCCTTATTTTTCAAATTTTATTCTTGGATGAAATATTGCAACATTATTATTAGTTTTACCTAGTTTTTACCATCATCTTAATTTTCAGTTGCTTTGTTGCAGAAAAAAGTCAAAATCAATAATTATGATAGAAGTATATAAGATCATGAAAGGAAATCATGACAAGAGGGTTGGTAGCTTCATCAAGAAGTGGGAAGAAAATACACAGAGAACAGGAAATGGAGGGAACAATCAGAAAAGGAATCAGCAAAGAGCTAGGCTGGATATATGAAAATATATTTTCAATGTCTGCATAGTGTGGAGATGGAATAATCTACTCAATCAAATAGTGTGTTCCAAAAATGTGAGTTCTTTCAAGAACAGGCTTGATAAATATTGGAATAAACAGGAGATTTCGTACAAGTCCACAAACATTTGGAAGTCATGTGAGAATATAAAATGATTGTAGAAGTCTCTAAAAGAGGATTTACTACAAAACCTGTTCCAGAAAATGTTGCTAAGCTAAGCTAATTATAAAATTCAAAAGTGGAAGATTCTTTCCAAATATCTTTCAGGTATTTAATCTGTTTTTTATTATTTTCATAAGATAAAACATGGTCAATCATTATTATCATCATCAGTTTTCAACCAGTCATCATCATCATCATCATCATCATCATCATCAGCAGCAGCAGCAGCAGCAGCAGCAGCTTTTTAGCATCTGTCATTGGACATAGACCTTTCCCAAGATTTTCCTGACCTCTCTCTCTCCTAAGTATTGCAGAGCCAGTACTTTCTGAATTTATCTAGCTTGTCACACCATCTTACTTTCTGTTTGCCACAATTTTACATATGATCACTGGGGATCCAAGTTATGAGTCATGATATCTGCTGTTGTCTGCCATTCTTGCAACATATCCAGCCCATTGCCATTTGAGTTTTTCGATTGTTTCAATGATATGTCTTTTCTCTTATATACTGTGCTGTCTTATGATCTATTCATGTGATGTTAAGCATGATTCTCTCCTGTGCACATTGCATGGTTCTCTGTTTGCAAATCTGTCTCTTGGTTAGATTTCATGTTCCAGCTCCATGGATGACTATAGGGAGGATGCATCAGTTGTATACCCTTCTTTTTAGGACTAGCGCGATTTTTGTGTTCTGGAAAATGGAGCTTGCTCCATTGAAAGCTTACCAACCTAAAGTAATTGTTCACTTGATTTCTTTCTTCTTTTGAGGATTTCCTGGAGATTTGTTGTCCCAGATTGATGTAGTGGTGTGCTTTCTCCAGCTCTGTATTTTTGGTCTCGATTGTTGTGACTTTGTCCCCGACATGTTTGTTGTACGAGACGATTGTTTGGCTGAGGTTGCGACGACCGACTTTCTTGCTTACTTCATTTAGTTTGTAACTTTGCCCAGGTTGTCAATTGATTGATTTTCTGCCAAGCTGTTAAGTTCTCATAGCTCAGTGGTTGGAGTAGCTGATGCATTTGCCCAAGTAATCCTCAGCTGCACTGAGAGCATATCCTTCATTTCCTGATCTGTTATATTTGTGCATTGCTTTTGTTTGATGACCTGAGCAAAGTTGCAATAAAAAGCCACAAAATTAAGATGAAAGAAAATCAATAACAATACCCTTCAGGCGTATACTAAGCTTAGCTTAGTCGGAAACAAAGCCCCTGAGAATGGAGCTGACTTCAGTAGTAATATTCTGCAAGACTAAATTTCTAAATACTATGCTATGGTGATGCACCTGATATAAATATATACATAAGTGCATAGCCTAATGATCAAAGTATATATATATATATATATATATATATATATATATATAATGGAGTCAGTATTTGCTACACAAACATGTTCATGTTTTTACCCTGTTTGGGCTTCTTCAGACAAAAGGGTTCACCTGTAGAAGCCCAAAGAGGGCAGAAAAATAAACTTCTTTGTGCAGTTAATCCTCACTCCATTATATTTAAAGCTCTACTCAAAATCAATTTAATGTTTAAGGTTGAATATATCGAGCATTTTATGGAATAAGCCCATCATACATCAGATATTGTATTATATCATATTATATCATATTGCATCCTTGACTTGTATTGTGCATATATACATATGTATATGTATACAAAGATATATATTTGAATGAAGTTTAAACTAAACACTACTGATACATTCAAAATGAATTTTTCTAGGCTACTCTATACATATGTCCCTTATAACCAATTCTGTTCTGACTTCCAGGTCATATCTTGAAATGGTTGTCAGTCAAGCAAATTTTTCAGAAAAACTAGTGCCACGCCATCTTTATTATTTTTTCTATTTTGCTACAAATTTAAAAAATGAATTAGAAAACAAATATCTGTACCTCACATTAGTGAATCACCATAGCCCAATCATGTACTAGAACTTACTCTCTAAAAGATCCGTTGAAATTTTGATCTTTTATCTAAAATTCCTTTTTAAAAAAATGATTTTTATCTAAAACATACCAGCTTAAGATTTTGGGCATTGTTGGTCCGAAATAACCACAGAGACCTAAAAAGGTACTTTTTTGAAAAAAAAAAGAAGAATAATGGTTCTTAGTGTTGTACTCATGTGAATTCCCAAGGTTGTAGTCCCAAAACTGTGAGCAGGAGAGCTCCGAGACAAACACGCATGCACTGACTGACACTCAAGGATAAAAATATGCGGTTGGTCAAGCCATTTGTGGAGCTACGGTGATTAAATACATAATTGTATATTTTGAATGAAAGATAAATAGATTATAAGGATAAAAAAAATTACAATTCATTTCAATTTCTTTTTTTATCAATTTTAGAGTAATTTTGAATCTTCTTTTCAATGTACAAAGTCAAAAGATTTTCTTATGAATTTTTCTTTTTATTCATTACCATCATGTGGCATAGTTTTCCCAGTTCAAAAATTTAAGCCATTCTTCTCGATCATTGTGCATTTCATAAGTAAAATACCATTTAGAAAAATGTGAAAAAAGATACGCAACACAAGTACAACCAAGAGTAAAATGTATTTATGATATTTACATATGCATGTATTTTTGAGGTGCAAATCTAATTCATATACTCTTTTGCACTTTATCAGCTCTTATACACATGTACGGCCAAGAAAACTTTTATATACTTCTATTTTTCTAATTTAGACTTGTAACTTTTATATTTACATTAACTTTTCATCTCCATGTATTTCACTCATATGTGTGGATGGTCACAAGTTGGGAGGTCATAGGTCAGGGAGTACCTGAATATATGTGTATATATATGTATGTATATATATATATATATATATATACATATATACATATACATATATACATATATATATATATATATATATATATATATATATATATATATATATACCCACACATACAATCACATAAGTGATGAAGTCATTCATTTTCTTCTGAGTCAGCCCTTAAATATCCCAAGTCCATATCAATATCTCATTGGTCACTTACCGGTCACTGCGCTGTGACACTTTAAGGCTTATTGTCATAATTACTGGGCAGTGATCTATGCGCAGACTGTGTCATATAACCAATAATTAAATACTAATTCATTCGATAAAAGAGAAGGAAATTGATCCTGACTTGAGAGTTGATACAATCAGGAATTATTTCTTCCTTTCTTTCTCTCTTTCTTTTTTTCTTCTTTTTTTTTTTTTACCTTCATTGTTTCATTCTCTGTCTTTCTTTCTGTCTTCACTTACACATGTGCACACACACATACATACATATATATGTTCATGCAGATGTAGGTATAATATATATATAAATATATATGTATATATATTCACAGAAACACTCACACACTTTACTAGGCCCCTCGTGACTTGTACTGTTTTGTATGAAGCTTATATTGTTAGAATTATTGCCAGAATATGAATAATAAAAGTAGATAGATATTGTATGTTATATATATATATATATATATATATATATATATATATATATATATATATATATATATATATATATATATATATATATATATATATATATATTGACAGATCGAGAGAGAGAGAGAGAGAGAGAGAGAGAAAGAAAGAAAGAGAGAAAGAGATACAGTATATACAAGGTACAACAAACAACATCAGGAATTTTAAACATTGTATGTAATCCTAATATGATGCAGATTTTTTAATATTATCTTTGAGAAATGCATGGACTACTTTGATAATATTCAAAGAAGATGATGGAAACCAACTGTTATGGTGATTCGTTAAAAATTATTGTAATTCATGTAATTCTTTCAGTATTTGATATTATGGTACTATGTATGAATTTTTCTCGTCAGGATCATCAGTTGTGTACAATGTTACTGTTTCGGTGATCATATACTTAAATATATATACACACACACACACACGCACACACACATACATATATATATATATATATGTATATATATGTATATATATATATGTATATATATATATATATATATATATATATATATATATATATATATATATATATATATGCATTGAGAAATGGATGTATATAACATACCTGACAGAATGATTACAAATTTCATTATATTATATAGAAACTCTAATTTGAAATGATCTCCCGTTGTTATACGGTTGATGTATCACTCAGATTAGACAATGTAAATAGAATAAACAATTAAAGAAAATTTTTTTCCATTCTCTTTAATTGTTCATTCTATTTACATTGTCTATCATACACACACACACACACACACACATATATATATGTATAGATATATATATATATGTATATATATATATATAAATATATATATATATATATGTATATACATATATATTTTGAGAGAGAGAGAGACAGAGCTTTGAATGTTGGTGTACTCATGATGCCATGATATATCCAATTTAAAAGGTTATCACTTGTCCAAGTGAATTTAAAACCTTCATTAATTTCAACATTGTTCTTCCCATCCTTCCTGAAGTGCAAATCTCTCATCTTTCGATTAATTATTTCATGCGTAGACCACTTATCTTTCCATAATTGTTTCTTTTTTCCTCCTCAGTGAAAAAAGAATAACGAGGACAGATTCTGATCAAAACATTGTATTCACAGCATTTTTCTAGATTATTTTCTATAATAAAAATATTTATCTCCCATTGATTTTTCAGGTTAAACCCTGTTAACTCATCCAAAACAAAAATAATCATTGCATCAAGAATAAAATGAAAAATACTGTCCAAAATACAACATATGACATGTATACATTAGTTATGAACACTATTATGTCAGCTTTGTTTCTTTCTTCTTGTTTCTTTTTATTCTTTCTTGTTTTTTCTATTTTTTTATTTGGAGAATTGATTTGAAAAATTCAATAACTTGACGTCATCATCATCATCATCATCATCATCATCATCATCATCATCATCATCATCATCATCATCATCATCAATCTTTTAGCGTCAATCATTGGACACACACCTTCCCCAGGATTTGCTGCACTACTCTATTGTTAATCTGGGTGTTGCAGAGCCAGTACTTTCTGAATTAGTCTACTTCCTCTCTCCACAGCCAGCCTCAGTTGCACATGTAATCTCTGAGGATCCGTGTTGTGAGTTGTGATGTCCGTCGGTTTCTGCCTTTCTTGCAACGTGACCAGCTCATTGTATTTTTGGGAGGTTGTGTTGGTTGCCTGCAAATTTGAGGTTGCGCAGATATTTGCCGTCTATTTTGATTTCTTTATTTTCCCTTTCTGCATTTCTGCAGATCATCTCAAGACAGGGTGTGAAGAGTGTGGATGAGCTGTTATCACCTGATAGAGGGGCTGCTGTGACTGTGCATATGATGCAGTTCTCTGTCATATACGGGGTCTACAACTAGTAGAATGATGGCTTTCATGACCATGAGAATTTCCTCTTGAAGTTGATAAATGCCACAGCAAGTGGCGTATTGTATTCTGCTACTTTTTATTTCAGCTGATTTATCAAATGCAAGTGGTCCATGGTCAAGTAGCTTCTTCTAAAGCCAGCTTGCTGTCATGGCTGGTTTTCATCTAGTGTTTTTGTGATTTAGTTGGTGATGATTTTTGTGAAAAGTTTGTAGATGCAGTTGAGAAGGCTTATTGGTCTGTAGTTGTCTTTTGGATTTCCTCTACTCCTCCAGGTGAGGACTACGAAATAATTAACAGGATATGCAAGATGCAATCAATTGGTTCAAGGATTTCCCAAAAGTTACCCCATGGGAGGTGAAGCGAGCCATCAAAGGAAGAAAGAAAGAAAGGGCTCCTGGAACTGATAACATCACCATCAATCTACACAAAAAGGCTGGTGAGATCATCACTTGGAAACTAGTCTATTCAACTTATGCCTAAATAAAGTCCTGGATGATTGGAACACTACAATCATAATACTTTTACAACATGACATATTATGATGCAAAAAAGGAAAAAAATATCCCTTCTTAGCCCACTCTCTGTATTGTATCTCTCTGTCTTTACCAACGCTTCCCCTCTCTTACTATCTCCTCTTTTTGAGTTAACAGCTTTCTTTCTTTGTTAGGACCACTCTATATCTCTCTTTAACCACTTGTTATTTGGATCACTTAATTCCTTACAAGTGCTGTTAGTCTATTTGAAACTGGTTTTGACCAAAAAATTTCTGCTGTTCTTAGACACTACCAAGAGACTGACCTTCAAACTGAAAACCATACAACGAGCACATGAGAAAATCATGCTTAACTTCCCATGTCGAGATTGTTAGACAGCACAATATATTAAGGAATAAAAAGGAGTCTGAGACTTCATGGAATCCATTAGAAAATGGCAATGGGCTGGTCATGTTGCAAGAATGACAGACAACCGTTGAACATCACAACTCACAACATGGATCCCCAGACATCGCATGCAAAACCAAGCCGGTAGAATACAATATGGGAAGACAAACTAAACAAGTTCAGAAAGTACTGACTCCACAACATCCATGATAAAGAGATGTGGTTAATCCTTTGGAAGATGTATGTCCAACAACGGATAATAAAAGATTGATGATGATGATGATGATGACTATGACTAAAGTACTGTACTCTATTGTCTTTTTGAATAAAAATTGCTTGCCTTTAGCTTTTCAATAAATGGTTCTAGTTCTTTCTGTCACTTGTAATTATAACATGTACATCACAAGTACACATATTTACCCACACATAAATCATATATGTTCAACACAGATTGCGAAAATACTTAATGAACACTTTGAAATGGGGCCTACATTTCCCATGAGCCAATTACAAGATTTGCGCTGGTCTGAAGATGAATACAATATTGTCTTACAATAACAATTATCATTCATCTGAGCTTGAAAAGAAACAAAGGAAGATAATCATTCAACAAATGATTTATCATAATTGTCTCCTTGTCTTATTTATTGATATATATATATATATATATATATATATATATATATATATATATATATATATTTGAGAACCTCCTTACAGAGAAATGGTTAATAAGGTAGTTTTACAGATCATAACTAATGGAGTGAGTTTAATCTTCACGACTGTGGCCTTGTGCCAGATTAAGTTATGCTAAGTAAATATCTAAAAACTCATAACTCAATAACCAAAATTTTTTATGAACATTATGTCTATCTATTTTTGGCTGTTATTCCAAATCCAGGGTTGTCTTATATTGAAATATTGTTCAAAGTGTTTTTCAGATGATTCAATACCTTCTTGTTGTTTGTATTGTTACCACAAAATTTCAGCCTGTCAATTCTACTGCCTTCTCCAAGTGTACTAACTGCATGTGATGAGGGTAAGAATTTTTCCAATTGTTGCAATGTTCTAACATTGGATATGGATGATGTCAAGGAGTTCAATTGTCCGAAAAACTCTTTGAATGTTAATGACTTTTCTCAGAACTATTGACTGAAAATATAATTGTTGAACACATTGGTCAACATCTGAATGAAAATGTCGGCCAAAGCTGTCAATAAAGGTTTCTTCAACTTTCAGGTTGGCTATCTATGCATGTATGAATCATGTGTACAGGCAACACCAATTTTAACATTTACATTAAACATAAGTTTTTTGAATGTTCCTCCAAAATAGGTTTTTGGTTGAGTTCAATTTGCAATGAGAGTTTATGCTAAATTGGTCTCTTAGTTTGTGTCTGATAGCATTCACCCTTGTATTTTGAGAATTCAGACTAATTCAAGGATCAGCAAATGGCGAGTGAAGTAACTTATTCATTGATCACCCCCTTTACCAATTCTTTAATTGATCATCCTAAACATAGCATGCTGCTAAAAGACATTCGTCATGCAACAGTTTCTATCGAGTGACTAATCACTCCTCTTTTTTTCATTAAATTAGTTTTCAATTTTGTAACTGATGAAAATATCAATCAAGATTAATGTAGCCATTCCTAATTTCTATAAAAGAGGCCATTCTAGTCTGATACGTTTACAACAGGACCCATACAGTGTGGCTCATGAGTAGTGTTGATAACAGCAACTATATATAATAAAAATATGCAGGGGCCAGCTCGTCCATCAGGCAAAACTAGGCAGTTGTCTGGGGCACAAAGGTTCAAAGAAACTGAAAAAAACTGAAAAAAATAGTTGTTAGAATAAAGGCACAAATTATATGTTTTGCGTAGGGAGCATGAAACTATAGTGCCGGCTCTGAAAATATATTAACAATAGTTATAGCTTTCAGTTCACACAGTTTTAAGTATATCTGAGATAGTTTATATGCTTTATAGGCTGACCCTAAATTAAGATCCCGCTTTTTCTATTTCAAAAGCCAGAGTATTTGGTTGTCAGGCCGACCGATTCAATGATTTGGTTTAAGGATTTTAAATCAATTTATCGATTCTTATCAAAAACTACAATTTATTCTCTTCTTTGCCATGAAAAAAAAATTTCTAATTGTTTGAGGCTAACTTGGTAATTGAGATAGTAGCATGTATCTCACCATCACTAATGGACAGTGTTTGGGGTCTGTCTTGGGGCATTTATCTTTTTACTACGGAGAGCAGGTCTTATTTTATTCTTATATGCAAAATGATTGAATGAGTTTAGCTAAGTCTGGCTCAAGGCCTCAAGTGTTGGTCAACCAATAGAGATCAATCTTGCAAAATGAAATTTCTAAAAAAAATCATACAAACAACATTTCAATGCACAACTTTACATAAAAATGTAGAAATTATTTATTATTTCATCTGCAGACCAAGTGTTTCTTCTCAATTCTGGTTTGTGTATTAATATAACCTAAATTTTCCAGATGTGATTTCTTTTTCACTTATTCAATGGTTCATTCATTGAGCTATTCATGAATTAATGCCTCTATTGTGTGACTTAGCACCACATACTGCAGCTAATTGCCTTTTAGTTCTAGTGAATAATTTCAGTTTTTAGTTTGTTCTGCTTTCTTTATTTTTATGTATTTGGTAAGTATTAAAGTAAATTAGTTTGTTTCTACATGTGATATTTAGTTGGGGGAGTTGGGCGGAAGAATAACTTTCAGGTAAGATCACACTTTCCCTACGGTGTATGTGCTTTTTTTATTTTTAATGTTTCTTAGATAAAGATGCTTTCTTTTTCTTCTTCTTTTGAGTTTTGGTCAAAAGCCTGAACTTCAAATGCTTTATTTTCAAGAGATAAGAACCTCCGAACTGAATAAACTCACATGACACAATCTTCCTCCCCTCTCACATGACTCCATTCCAGATTAAGCTAAGCTGAGTAAATATCCATGGGTAAAGTATCACCAGTTCTGTATGAGATGCTGTGAGAGTTGACCTAATGAATTAGTACTATAAGTATATTTGCAACCATTTTTTCTTCTTTTTTACCGTTTTACCGTTTTCGGCGTTAAAAAGGAAAGATTGGTTGACGCTACCTGGAAAAAAGAGTTTCCCTATTTCCATTCTGATTGTGCAACAGAGGAAGGCAGAAGAATGAATTGACTGAATTGCTGTGGCATCAAAAAGGAAAAAGAATGAAAGGAATAGTCTAAACAACTCTAGCAATGAAAATCACCTATCTTAAAATTATCGAAGGAATCATCTTTATGACTTGTACACCTGAAACTAGTTATATCATAATAGGTAAAAACACAAATCAAATGTATACCTATGTGAAGAATATACATCATGTCTCTTTCCATTCACTGTAAAGATGTTGTTACATTAACTTCAGAAAAAAAGATGGCCTTGAGCCAAACGTCGTTGGTTCAAATAAAAATCGGCACATGTCTACACAGGATGCCTGTTACATGTAGTTGTCAGTACCAGCGGAATAGCATTAGTTTATGGGGATATTTTCAAAGAAATTGCTAGCTGTCTTTTTAAACTTATCTTCTACTCCATGGGATACCATCTTTGTTTTCTGTCTATAAAGAGCTTCAGGTGAATAATAACTTTAGTCTGAATGTCCTTAAGGCAGAAGGAAGTAACTTCTTTTAATATCTTTTAGATTCAACTTAGTTGTGAGAAGGAAACAAAGCAAATAAGTCTTTACATCCAATACCCTAAACAAGTGTAACATGAACAAATGTATTAGTGCATACTGCTAAGAATTAATACTAAATGAACTATGAAAATCATTGCATCTTCCAATATATGCTCTTGATACTTGGTGCAATTGGTACAATACATAAAATCACCAAAGGGAATCAAAGTTTTAACATATTTATTTAATAAAATCTACTCTGATATCACAGGTCATCTAACAAAGAAGTATATATTGTTAATATATATATATATATATATATATATATATATATATATATATATATATATATGTATATATGTATGCATATACATATACAGATAGATAGATGGATAGGTAGTGAAATAATGATAAAAAGGATGAAATTTATCCAACATAAGGATCAATTTAATAGACAATAAGAAAACTCAAATTTCCCAATTAGGAAAAAGAGGATTGTTTTTTTTTGTTTCAGGGAGTGAAACATGCCACAGAAATTAATTTAATCCATTTTTCCTAATTTTCATATTGAAAGTCACTATATATATATATATATATATACATATATATATATATATATATATATATATGGATATCTATCAACATAAAGCTATGAATACAAATTGATATGTTTAATTGTACAATTGTATCTACTGATATATGAATATATATATATGTATGTATAATCATATATATGTATAAATACATAAATATATATGTATATACACAAAAATATGGCTGTATGTACATACATTTACATACAAACATATAGAACACTGGCGTAACGATGGGGTTGGAGTAGAACGGGCTCTGTCCCATTGCACTAAAAGGGACAGGTTAGTCTCGTCCCGACACTTTCTTGACCTAGGTTGCTTTAGCAACTACGGTTGCTTTAGCAACCTCAGTTGTATCAACTGGAGCTATCTTTTGATGAGGTGCTCCATTTTCTCACATTAAGCTTGATCTTGTGTCGCATTTCACTCCGGTGGGAGTGCAGATAAATAAACCTTGTTGACACCATTAAAGGGATGACACCATCATGTTTTGGCAGTACAAAAAAGTTTAAGATTTACTGTCAGTTAAAGCGCTATTTTTTAGCAATTTTAGCCAATCTAGCCATTTTCAACGACATAAAAAGGATAAGAGTGTCTTCTAGCGCATTTTGACTTTTTGGAGTTTGATTTGTCGAGAAAAATTCTTAGTTGACAACACTTCAGGTGATCCCTTGAGTTACTGCCCTGGGTGAAACCAACCCTAGGAACACCACATATATAGAAGGAGAGAGAAGTGTGTATGTGTGTGTGTGTGTAAATTCATGAAAGCGTTTTGTCTCTGAGGTTCTTGTAAGATTTCTGAATCCATGTGGATATGCACAGACACATAAAACCACACAACGGCCGAAACATACGCATACACATACACGCTTGCATACTAAAAGAATATGGGCACATACTTTCAAAAAAAAATAATTTCATTTATGTTTTTTTATGTCAGTTTATTGATCTTTATTTCAATTTTTTTTCTTTTATTCAAGATTTTAGGTTTTGATGGTTGAGGTAGGGGCTTAAAGAAGACCATTTTATGCAGAGAACAACAAAATGGTAGCTAAAAAAAAAGATGGAAAATTTTTCTTCTTGTAATAAAAGATTGGAATTTGTTAAAGAAGAATCCAAAAGGAAGACCTGGAAGATAAGCAGAAGCTGGAATAACATTGATAATTTCTGAAAAGATATATATATATATATATATATATATATATATATATACATATACATATATATATATATATATATACGTGCATGTATATGATAATCATAAAGACATTTTTAGAAAGAACTATCTTTTATTTGGCACCGGTGTTAACCAATAGCAAATTGGACAGCCTCAGATCATGTAAATAAATAAAGAAATGGGCCTTATGAGGTTCTTGAATCCATATCCACCAGGAAACAGCCTAAATACGACTCTGCTCTTCCCAAAGTATTGCTCATTTCTCTATTTTGCTATTGTAGGCATAACTATTCACGTATATAAATATATATATATATACATATATGTGTGTGTGTGTGTGTGTGTGTGTGTGTTCCCTACGTGGACAATATATATATCAGTGGGTTGAACAGTTAATGTCTTGTCAGAGCATCGATAGCTCCCACACAGTGCTTTTTCCTTCACTCATTTGCACAATCTAAGCCTGTTCAATTTGCTGCTGGTTAATACCAATGACTAATTAAATATAGTTCCTGCTAAAATGTCTTTATAATTATCTATTCTGTTGGACATAAACTATCTAATCTACTGATATATATATGTATATACATGTATATTATTGCAATGCCTTTTTGCTCTGTAATTATGTGATATACGTGAAATATGGAAATTAACAAAACAAACTGAAAACTAACTTAGAATTGCATAGAGAGCCATGGAAAGAGCAATGACAGGGATAACTCAAAGAGATAAAAGAAAATCAACATGGATCAGAGGGAGGACTAGAGTGAAGGATATCGTACAAATGATTAAGCAGCAAAATGGAGAGGAATTGGACACTTAGCAAGAAGAGATGATAATAGATGGAGAAAAAGAATACCCTGTGGGTTCCCTTAGGACAGCAATAATAAAAGACTAGACACAAGATGAGATAGATAGGTTTGCCGATAAGACATGGCAAAGTTTAGCTCAATCGTTGTTTTCATGGAAGGAGATAGGAAAGGCCTTTATCCAGCAGCGGACTTATAATTGCTGCTGTTGCTAATCATGATGATTTATTTTACATCATCCATGATACACTTATTGAAAGACATAATTATTGTAAACAGACTTGTACCGTATATCATTATTATTATTGTATAGAGTTCAAATGAAAGTAATCCATTTAGTATGAATATGTTTATTATTGGATTTCATTGATTGAAGTCTAAAAACTGAATGCTAAAAATGGGGGTCCACCGTACAAGGATATAAGTTATAATTTTGAGAACAAATTTTTCAGCAAACACTTGATAGTCCCTCTATGCAGAGGTAATGGTTTTATTAAGTTGAAATCTGTAATGGAAGTTGGAAGAGCCACTGTCAGATTAAGGACTGAAAAATATTTGATACTTCTTACAAAAAATCACTTGTATTACCAAATTATATCCTAACTGATATCAATGAATATTCGAAAGGAAATTTGCAATTTTCTTTTTTGAAGAAACTTTGCTAATTTCATTGTAAAATCCATAAATAATGAGAGATGAACATTTCAGTTTTGGTAATCCACAATTCAGACTCATCACAGCTCAAGTTTAAGGATGTAAGGAAATCTTTTATGAAATGTATTATTTTCTACATAATGGGATGCTTTGTTTCCCTAATTTGTTGTTCTAAAACCCTAAAAAATGAGGTTTGCCTTTACAAATGGGCATGTCATGAATTTAATTCTATAATTTTCAAACCCCCAAAAGTGTAGAGGAGTGATTTGTGCTATTTTTAATACAAGGACAAATCACCCTCAAACTGATACATCTATATTCAAATCTTCTTGAAAGACCAGACACATCACATCCAAATTACTTGCAATGTTAGACAGCTCAATGAGTCACTTGTCCCCAAAGAGACAACATGAACTGTTCGTTAATTCACTCGTCATTCTTTTCAACAAATAAGTTTCCTGATTGAGAAATAAGAATTTATTAATAATCCACAAACCAACATTTTGCATATATCATCTTGTTACTGATGGCGAGAATAATATTTCAACTTGTTAATTCAAACTCAAAGCCAAATATCATGTTACAACCAACAGTCAATTTCATACAAGGTTAACTTTTATTACTGCTGTTATGAGATACATACATACATGACCTCTTACATACCTAATTACACATCTATTTAACAATGAGGAATTTCTCCCACACCCATGAGATCTTTAAAAAGCTAAAAACCTGACAATTCTGTGCTGAATTTAAACTCAACTTATATGCTTACAGGGACATTACAAAGACTTTTTATTTCTTTATATCTCTGTTACTTAATTTCATGCTTATTTTTGAATAAATCATTTTACTAATGTTATGGCAAATATTACTTATTTGCCTGATAATTTTATGGCAAATATTACTTGCTTGATAATGTCATGGCAAATATTACTTATTTGCCTGATAATTTGTGTCCATTAATAATGTGGAATGTGTAAGTAACTACTTCTTCATAAAAGCAAGGGTATACTGATAAGAGAAGGTCAACATTATACTCTGTCTTTTTATTGTGGGTGTCGCAGAGCCAAAACTTTCTGAACTTGTCTGGTTCGTCTCGCCATCTCATATCCTGCCAGTCTTGGTTTTGCATTTGGTCTCTGGGGATCCACATTGTGAGTCATGATGTCTGGCAGTTGCCTGCCTTTCTTGTAACATGACCAGCCCATTGCCATTTGAGTTTTCTAGTGGATTCTATAACGTCTTGGACTCTTGTTTTTTCCTAATACCTTGTGCTGTCTTATGATATCTCCATGAGACATTGAGCTTGATTCTATCATGTGCATGTTTCATGTTTGAGGATCATTTTCTTTGTTAGGTTTCATGTTTCAGCTCCATAGGTGACTATCGGGAGGATGCATGGTTACATACCCCTTTTTTTTAGGACTAGTCGAATTCTCTTGTTCTTGAAGGTTGTGCTTACCGTTCTTAATTGATTGTACACTTGATTTCTTCTTCTTTTAAGAATTTTTTAGAGACTCTTTGTCTTATGTAGATGTCGTGGTTTACTTTCTCCGACTCTGCATTTTTAATTTTGATTGTTGTGTGTTTATTTCTGATATGTTTTATTGTACATGTTGTCAAAATTTATAAAACTATACAGCCTTCAAATAACAATAAGATGATGGAAAAAATGAAACCAGGAAAATAACATTAAATTGAAAAATTAGCTGTACAAACTCCAAGAATATTATTGAAATACAAAAATAAAAAGGTCCAAAATATCATTGATAAGATCAGTAAAATTAATTTGAAAGAAAGAATTACAAGAACTCATAAAAAAAATGATTCACAAATTTTGACTTCATTTTTTTATTTTGATTTTATTTCTTATATTTCTAGTAATTATCAAAACAAATGTCATGGCAAATATTACAAATTCTGTGCTAGGGTTAAACTCCCTTGCTTCATTAAAATCTGAAAGGTAAACACAACAGAATTTATTCCTCTATAGCATATCATACCAAAACTTGTAATTGCTGTTATAAAATAAGGTGACCTGAGTTGAGAGAGTGAATTTGTCATGAGTTTTTGCAGACACAACTATAATTCGTGCTGTCATGACACCGCTCTTTTTGGTGAGGTCATTGCAGCTACAAATGAAAGTGAAGTCAAAACTCAATAGTAGGAAATTGACAATTACACATTTGTAAATACATTTTCAAGAGGATAAGGACCACTCACACCAAAGATAATCCAAATTTAAGCAAGAGTTATTTCAAACGATATGGATTTTCTAAAAAAGTCTTCAATATCATTAAAAACTTGTACAAGCAAATTTACAACAAAATTTTTTCAAAAATTTGAACAAGTTTCAAAAATAAAAAGTGAATATAATTCAGAAAACTCTGTACAAAAAAAATCAAAAAAATCATAATGAAATAAATAAATTGAAATTCTAAAAATTTGTGAAAATGAAAGCCTGAAAAATTCAATAAAAATCTCATAAAAAACAAGTTTATCTGACATGTAGACAGAAATAACAACAGACTATTATTATAAGGTGGTGGATTTTTCACTTCAGCAAGCAATATTGTTTTTTTTTTTTGCTTTTAAAATTTTTTTGCTTCCCTTCCAAAATATATCCTGTTTTTCAAGCTTCTTTGCAGTCTTTTCCAATTCCAGCTGATTTGCTGCAACATGTCGCATCACCAATTCTAAGAACATTGTACCAGGTGCAAAAACGTGTTAGCTAGAAAAAAAAATTGTGAATGATCGTGCACCTCTACACAAATTTTGACTAATATTTTTGGTTTTCATTTCACCTTTTATGTTTCCAGTAGTTTGAGTTTCTTTCTGAAGCAGATTTTTTCTCCAATGCAAACATCTTTTGGTTAATATTCTTTCATTTGTTCAGAAAAAGAGGAAGGAAATGGCAATTTTATTCTACTTTGACAATAGGAGGAGATATTGGTCTACAAAGAATTGAATCTTCTTTTAATTTTTGATACCTTTATTTTGCTGCAAGATGTTTTTGGTTTGTGATAACAGGTTTACATTTATTGTTAAGAAACAAAAAAAAAAGGATCTGTGTTTTTCTATTATTCCTTGCTTGCAATCAACATAGTTCCATAGTCTTGTGATATGTTTTATTCTGGGCTCGTCCAGAGGGATTTGCATGTTCTAGTCATCTCAACCGATTGGCCTGGAGAGGTTCATAGGTCACTAATGCATTAGTATTGAAATTGCCAGTATAGAGGTTCGCATTAACAATAGCAATGTGTGGTGAGTGTAAGAGAAGAAAGAAACAGAATTAAACTCATTTGTTATTGCTTTTTTATTACAAATATCAGAAACTGTCAACCAAGACTGTCAAAATAGATTTCTTCTGATTTCAAATCGGTCCAGTTGGCTATGAGAGAATTGACAAACATGCAAGCTACCAAGGGTTGCCGATTTAGATGTGATTTTTCAATTTTTTGATTTTGGAATTTCACAATTTAATAAAAAAAAAAATCACAATTTGCAACACTGGACTTGAAAACATAATATAGATTTTAAAAAATCTAAATATCATCAAAATCAGACACACATATTCAAAAAAAACAAAAAAAAAACATCTAAATTGGCTAACCAGGGCCACACTAATGGAGCTAGAGGGCCAAAAATTCAAACATTTATCCCTTACCATATCAACAAAAAACTTTTAAAAAAAAAATTCCTCCCTAAATAGGTTATCAGGGGGGGGCACAATTTGCAATGTAAGTTTATGCTAAATTGGTCCCCGGATTGTATCTGTTTGTTTTTTGAAAGTCCAGACTTTTTGTTACTTACTGCTGACCGAAAGGTAAGAGAAGTAACTTATCGATTGATCATCTCTTCTCCAAATGTTTCAATTGATCACCCCTAACATGGCATACTGCTAAGAGTCCTTGGTCATCTAATGGTTTTGACTCAGTGACTAACCAGACCAGTTTATAAATGTGCTGGAAACAGTACGAAACCTCTGTCTTTGTGTTATCTAACAATCCTACTGGTATTCTTGAAAGGGTTCATACATAGGTCAGGTTGATGCATATAGTTGTGGGTTGATGAAAATTCACATGAGAGTGATTGCAATGAATATGGAAGGGACCACACGTCAAGACAGTAGGTGTCAGTTGGAGGAGTGATCTGTGTGATTGACTCTTTCAAAGAATAGACTGACAAGAGTTGGATTGGATATCCTTTTTACTTAGATCTGTTAATAGAATTGAAGTTTCTGGTTAGGAGCATGGAAAATGGATTCAAACTCTGATAGAGACTGAGACTGGCACCAATGCCCTTGGGAAAAGCACAAATCTGCTGACCCCCACCTCTCCTAGCTATGGGTAAAATACTCTGTTGAATTGAGTGATACCATTTGAGGTGCTCGCTGTATCCGAGTCTATTTCACTTACTGTGAACCTCTTAGGAGCTGAGACTGAGAAACTTGTGATTAGTGAATTGCGGGCAGTGATGGTTGATATTGTAATCAACATACAGGTATCACTTCTTATTTAGTTTGTTGGATCCTAGAGGAAGCTTATCCCATCAAATATTTGCACTGACATTTAGAATGGATTCAATCACCAGCTTCTGGTACTGCTAGGAAATAAACCAACTAGCTCAACCATAAGGCAGTTACCCAAATCCTCATTCTTTATCATGCTACGTATTAAAAAGATTTTAACTACTGTAGCTATCATTGGTTGGTGAAGAATCCTATCCTTTTTTTATATGCGTGCCTGTGTAAGTGTGTACTTATGTGTCCCTGTATTCCTGGCCATACTGTTTTGTCTACAAACTTGAAAATTGAAAATCAGATGCATTCTAAGAGATCTGATTTAATTTTTTTGGTAAAAAAGATTTTTTGACCTCTTTTGGACCTTATCAATAACCTCTAGATTCCCTGGAATCTTGACGTGTTTTTTTTTACCCTTTTCAATGATGTCTTAGATAGAATTTATTCTAATCATATTCATCCTTCAAATTTTCACACTATGGTTGTTCAATTGACTGCGATGGTAAGTTTACTATTAATACTATTAGAATATTCAAATAAAAAACATGACAGCATATCAAATGTTTGGGAAAATAAAGAATTGCTATAAAAGCTGTGGGGCTGGATTTTCATGACTGCAATTAAGTCTCCATAGCCTAATTGGTATGGCAGCTGTTAAGACAAAATTCTAAAGGAAGAGAGATGCATGTTAGAGTCTCATAGAGACCTTTCCTTTATTTTTAATTGTTTTGCTCATCGATGATTATATAAAATACATAAAAAGTGAGCGAGTAGCTTAAAGCCTTGTGCCAGACTAAGCAAATATTTGTAAATTATAACGCAAAAGTCATGCTGATATGAATGATGCTTTTTTGTGGTTTAATCATTGTCATTCAAACAAGGCAAAACAAAGTTTTTATGTTGACTGCCTAAAGATAATGTCCACTTGGATATTGTAATGGTTAGTACACCTGCCTCACTCACAGGGTCCTTGGTTTGATTCCCGTATGAGCAAAGATTGTGGAAAACTCTTCATTAGAATAAATTTCCCTGTGATCTTAGCAGGTAATTGACAACACTCTTAGCTGTGTGATTAGGGTGGGGGTATCCTTTTGGTAGACTAGCATCCTGGCAAAAGAGTGGTCATAAAAACTTGTAGGTATAAAGTCCTGGTCTCAACTGAAATTAAGACTTGCAAAGAGCATTTAGCTGACAGATGTGACAGAAGGGGTTGTCTCTTGAGAGACTGGAAGCTTTACTTAAAAATGATATATTTTGCCTTGGCAGCAGGTTAGGAGTTATGGAGAATATAACCAGTGGTGTAGTGCTGAAAAAAGATGTCAGGGAATATACTGTTTGGTGGGTGGATGCTAATCCCCCAGTCCCGCCCAAATTTTCAAAATTTAATCTGAGACATTTTAAGGCCATATGGGATGAGTACATGGACAAATACAAACTATTCAAATGTTTTTTAGGCAATCAAAATTCTTTTTTTATATCTTTAACTCAATGTTTCAGCAAATCCATTCTATGGCCCTCTTCAGGTGTGCTGTCCAGATGTGAAGGCAGTGGATAGAATTTTTCCTATAATGGTAATATTAAAACATTGGATTTGGTTTTGATTTCTGTAGCTTGTTCCTGTTATTGAGGATTTGGGTGACTGCCTTATGGTTGAGGTAGTTGGTTTATTTCCTAGCTGTACCAGAAGCTGGTGATTGAATCCATTCTAAATGTCAGTGCAAATATTTGATGGGATAAGCTTCCTCTAGGATCCTACGAACAAAATAAGAAGTGATACCTGTATGTTGAGCAATGGAAGCCACATAGCGTTGAACTCTGTACATACCTGATGTACACAGTCGACATGTCTGAAGAAATATTTGACCCTTCTCAAAACTATAAACAATATATACTGACCAATACTTATTATCAGTGAATTGTTCAAATAAAGGATCTTGTGGGGAAAAAAAATTACGGAAATCCCGTTCCAACACATTCCAACAGCACCACACCTCTGAATGTGATATTGAAAAAGTTCAAAATGAGCTAGAAGTAAGCATAAAAATATCCAAATTTCTCACTGACCAGGATAATGATAAACTAAGAGGACCTTCCCACTAAGTACTCTCTGAACTGACAGAAATGACAAATAATTCTGACATCTCATCTTTTAGCAGATGTTGTTCTTGGATTTTTCAATTTTGTGGATCCTGTCATCTTTAATCCTCAGCTTGACATCATCTGCTCTCATCCGGGATTCCAATCCTCAAAAATCTGTTTTCCAACTCCCCCCTCTACTCCAAACCTGTTCGAAATTTGACTGCTCTTAGTTTTCTATCCATTCTGCTGGTAATCTTCTGTCTATAAACTGGGAATACTATCAAAACTCAAAAGCAGTTGTGAGTGAGTTCATTATTGCAGGGTGGGGGTGCAGGGGCGTGTTCCTAATCCAAATGTCGTAGCAGAAGTGCAGATGAAGAAGAAAGCAAACAAATATGCAGATTCCGGTAACCTTTCATTCAGAAAAAATACGCAGAGAAGAAAAAAAGTAATGGTGCTGAGGCCGATGTAGAAGGGTGGATCGAGGACGTTCCTGTCAAGATATTTAAGAAACCGTCAGCAAAAGCTGTCACCCAAATCAGCAACATAGGTTTATGCAGTTTTTTAGATGGTTTGGCTGGCTATATATGTCTGTTTATATGCATGTACATATCTCACATACCGGATACACCAATAGAGCTAGCAGGCAGAAAATTTAAACACTTACTCCTATTATGTCGACAGAGAACTTTGTTTTTTTTCAAAATCCCCCCACTTCTTAAATAGGTTTTTAGTTGGGTGTTCAATTTGCAATGTAAGTTTATGCTAAATTGGTCCCTTTGTTCATATCTGGCAGCATTCATGCTTGATTTTTTTGAGAATTCAGACATTTATTAATTGATCAACCCCAATATGGATTGCTGCCAAAAGATGTTGCTTACGTGACGGTTTCTATTGAGTTACCAACCTGACTTATCTAGGTATTAATTTCTTTTTGAATTTTATGACAATTTACCATTCCTATTTCTTCCATTTGTTTTTGTTTCGCTTAAGAACTTCTGGTTATTAAATCCTGTTCCAATTTTAAAGAACTTAATTTTTTGTAGAATACTCTCTGAAATTCCTGGATGAGTCATTATCATCACCAGTTAAGTTCCGGTCTGATGGAGGAGTTTTTCGGCTGATTTCAAATAAAATCAAACTTCATTTCTTGGTCTTAGCATCAACAGACCTGTGGAGAAAGTCCTTTCGCAGCAGAACACAATGAAGAAAAATGGACCTACATCATTCTATGTTTGTAGCAGTTTTATTCACTTTGTCTTTTTCACAGTGCACTGCCAGTAGATTGTTTTTTTGTCAGGAACCAGAGCTTCCCTAGGATCCGCCACAATTCTTTATTATGGGCATTGCAGAGCCAGTATTTTCTGAATTTGTCTAGTTCATTTCTCCATCTTGTATTTTGTCGGCCTCAGTTTTGCATGTGCTCTCTTGGAATCCATGTTGTGAGTTGTGATGTCCATCGGTTGCCTGTCACTGTCCGTGCTAGCTTATGTTTCTCAAGCTTGTCAAACACTCTATGTTGGTTGTCACAGCTGTTTTCCTGCTACTGACGTCAAAAATAATTTACTTCTATTGGCTGGTACATGCTTGACCCGGGGAGTCACGGCTCCTCATTCAGATTTCTGATTTCAAGGTAGCACTGTCCCCAGTGGGCTGGGGGAGGTCAACAAAGTTCTTATCAAATGGACATGTCCGGTGGAAGATTCTCTCATATATCTTTCCTTTCCAATATTTATACCAATCTAATCTGAGTAACAGATAGATTTATACAATATGACATCATGAGTATTATGTAGTAATAAGTCATGTGATTCCAATTGCACCATCCAACTTTTGAGTAAGATTTCTTTACACTATATTTCAATGTCAAAATTCCTTCCTGATATTGTTTATAATTAGAATGTGTATATTCCTGATCCAACGGACAACTTAAACTAAACAATTTAATTTGTTTACACTTGTCAGTTTCTATATTTCAACATTCCAATTGCTTATCTTTCTCTGTTTGGCAATTTCCATTTTATACACAGTATAATTTTCAAATACATATAGGATACGTTTTAATTCAATTATTTTAAGATTATTTAATCAATTAGAAATTAATTTTCTTTTTGTTGCTCTATCTATCTATCCTTTCTTCCTGTCTTTAACCCTTCCTAACTGGTACTAAAGAAAATAATGAGTTATTGCCGATCCGCTTGCTTCTTTAAATTGTATAAACAGAAGACATGTTTTTGGTTCCTATTGAGAAAATTTTTCACTTCTAGACCAATTTCTCTGAAATTTGTTTAGAACGTTTGGAAAACTTCCGCAATTGATATAATGTTTAGTTACAGCTGATCCGATTATTTGTCAACATTTTTAAGTAATTAAGATTGAATAACTTTTTCAATTTGAAATTGAATAACTCCTTCAATTTTAAATATGTTTTAATGAAATTTTGTGTGAAGGTTGGGGGATGTATTTAGACTTTGGTCCGGAGAATTGTGGGTGATCTAATTCTTTGTAAATGTTTTATGAACAAAAAACATGTTTTTGATTCTAATTGGCTCAATTTTTTGAATTCTTGATAAATTTTGCTGAAATTTCTTTAAAATTTTTGGGAAACGCTGGAATTTAAAAAAATGGTTATTCATGGCTAATCTGATTATTTGCTTACATTTTATATGTAATTTACAGTTAGATAACCTCTTAAAATTGAATTTAAATTACTCGTATAATTTCTTTTAAAGATATTCCAATGAAATCTTGTATGAAGATTTGAGAAATATGAAGACTAAGGTACAGTGAGTCATAGCCTGCTTTATTATTTGTTTACGTTTTATGAAAAAAAAAGAAACACATTTATATTCTCAGTGCAGAATTTTTTTTTTAAATTCTCTACTGAATTTGGTAAAGAATCTTAAAATGCTGAGCGCAAAGCAGACACTGTCATTGTCACCAATGCATCTTATCTGAAAATAATTTTCAATAAATGCATGATAGAAGGTAAGGAGAATGATTAAGGAATTTTTAGGGATTTTTTGGAATATTCTAACAATCATTTTTAACGATAAAGAATTATCAATGTTATTATCATTGATTATAGTGATGATGGTGATATTGGTGAGGGTGATGAGTATATTGGTGATGAAAAAATTTTAACAAGATTTATCAGATGCAGGCCAGCGAGGCAACGTCTCCTGTGGATGTAAGACGGGATTTGTTAGACAGAGGAAGAACAAAAAATGTGCCTTAGACTGCACAGTCCTCTGTTACTGTAGAGGGAGTGCTGAATAGACTTTCCCATGATAGACCCTTGGTTTAGCTTGTAATTGTTATCACTTATTTTGAGTTTGGAATTATGTCAAGGCCAAATTGAAAAATGGTGGCCATCTTGAATTTTCAATAACTTGCATGTATTATCTAAATGGCAATTACCCTAAAATATGTATGGTTAATAAATTCAATAAAATATGTCCTCAAGTATCATATCATATCCATTGCTGATAATTGATCAGAAAATATTTTTTGCTGGTAGCCATTTTGAAAAATGGCTGCCATGAGCAACATACTGAAAATTAATGGTAGTTGAATATCCAAATCTCTTTTGAATGCCTTTGGCATTACATGCTTTTAACTCAAAACGTACGATTGTTTGGATAAGCTGCCCTACCATTAATGAAAAATCCAACTGGATTAGAAGAGGAATACTGATCTTTTGGCCACTACAATCATTGGATTTGAGTCTTGTTAGATTTCTTTTCAAGGGGACATGTGAAGACTTCTTTTATTCAACAACTGTACTCTCTAGGTGACGTGCAGACCATGATAAGTAATGTGATTCTGGGTATTTCTGGAAACTGCTAAAAATATTCATAGAAATTTACAATCGAATCATGGTATGTATACGTAATGATGGTGGATATGTTCAAGATTAACACCTTCATCGTCAACGCTGTTTTGGTGCTTAACGGGTGAAGTAGCAGGAACATTAATTAACATCCTTTGGTACTGAACGTGTTAATCATGAGATGAATTCTGTCTAACAATATGATCAATTTAATCATGTATAGAACTTAAGTTATGAAATTTCAAAACTGCAAGAGAATTTCATAATGACTATGTATGTATTTATGTATCTATATATACATATATGTTATTAAGAAATGGATATATGATCTGACAGAATGATTATGAATTGTGTTATATCGTACAGAAATTCTTATTTCAAGTGGTCTTCCATTATTACTCTATAAATGTCTCACTTACCCTAGACAATGTAAATAGAATGAACAATTAAAGAAAATGAGTCAGCTGCAGGAATCAAACCTGCAACCTATAGGGCAGTTCTGCTCTAACCATCTAGCTAAACTGCTGCCAGTAATGCAAAGACCAAATAACTGTTTCTTTATTCTCAGTTTTTATCTGCTCTATTTGTTTTGTTTTTTTCAATGCAACAATTATGCTGTGAAGAAATTTAATTGTGTATTCTATTTACCTTGTCTGGGCCAAGTGATACGTACTCCTTGGGATAATAGAAGATCACTTCAAATAAGAGTTTCAATATAATATAACACAATCTATAGACATATATTTTTATTTGTATGTATTACACATGCGTAAATGCATGAAAATATCTGCATACAGAGCTACAAACAATTACATGTACCAAACTAATTTTTCTATTCTTGACTGATTTTGCTGAAATTTGTTCAGAATGTTGGAGAAACCTCGAGAATTGAAAGAATGGCCGGTTATGGCTGATCCAATTATTCGCTTAGAGCAAGACGTGTTTGCTGTTATGCTTCATCATCATCAGTCTTTTAATATTGTCATTGGACATAGACCTTCCCCAGGATTCACTACACTTCTCTATCATGGGCGTTGCGGAGCCAGTTCTTTCTGAATTTGTCAAGCTTGTCCCTCCATCTAATATTCTGCCAGCCTCAGTTCTGTATGTGATCTCAGAGGATCCATAACGTGAGACGCGATGTCCATTGGTTGTCCGCCATTCTTGCAACATGACCAGCCCACTGTCATTTGAGATTTTCAATGAATTCTATGATGTCCCTGACTCTTGTCTTTTTCCGGATGTACTGTACTGTCTTGTGATCTCTCCATGTTAGGCCCAGCATAATTTTTTCATGTGCACGTTGCATAGTTCTCAATTTGTGGATCTGTTTCTTGGTTAGGTTCCTTGTTTCAGCTCCATAAGTGACTATTGGGAGGATGCATTGTGTAGATCCAGTATATGTCGAAGTGCTGAAACATATATACAATCACAGCAGCTCCTTTATTAGGCTATTATGCTAACTGATCTCTTATTGTTTTTTATATTTTGGGGGTAACCTACATGAATAAGCACTGTGTTTCAAAAAATTAAATAATGTGTAGTGAGAAATAACATCTATATGATATACATTATGATAATACCCTACATAAAATAACAAACTACATGTATGACATAAGCTGTATATTAAAATCATAGCTGAAAGGGAGGTGGTGTTTGATCAACACTGCTGGGGTGCCACGTTAATATAACTGTTTTGTTTTTTAAATCCTGGAAACGGTAAACAACTGATGATCCTAACAAGAGAAAATTTACACATAGTACCATAATAACAAAGTACCATAATAACAAAGTATAAGTTAAATAGGGGAAAAAATACTGAAGAAAATTAAGTAAATTACATTAGAAGATATTGGGAAATAAGTGACCGAAGTGACACAAAAAATTTTTGAAAGAGTTTTTTAAAAGTGTTTTGTGTTTAAAACTGTAAAGCTTTCTAGACATATATATGTGTGTATGTGTGCGCGTCTTACTACTCAGTTCATATCATACTTGCTTAAAGGCTGCCTTTGGCAGCCACTGAGCTCAATGTCACTTCCTTTATAAAGAATTGAATCACTGTAGTCAGGATCACCAACCTGACCAAACAACACAAAACATGGTGACTAGGTATTCTTCCCTTTTCATGTCTCTCTGTCTATTTGTCTGTGTCAGTGTTGCAGGTCATATTTTTTACATAAAGCATTGACAATTTATGTGTGCACACCAGCAGCCATCTTTGAAAAATGTCTTTTTCAATTTTTTAAATTTTACTTTTTTCACTTGTTTTTAGGAGGTATTCAATTCACAATGATAATTCATCCTAAAATGGACGTAGTTGGTCAGTGCCATGACTTAGTATTATGATGTTTCGGCATTTGTAGAAAAGCATGGTTGGAATGAGATAAAGTGAGAGAGAATGAGAGTGAATAAGTATATGGCTTAATTATTGATTTAAAAAAAAAATAATCATTACATCCATTTTTATCATAGAGGTTCTGTAACACCCTTTCTCTGATGAAACTGACAACTCCAGTAAGTAATTTTGCCCAACTGATGTATTGCTCCATATAACCTTGTATCACTGTCTGAAGGTTGAGGTTGGGGTAGGTTGGTTAGAAAGGTCTTGGGTGACAAAGAGATGAGCTAACACATGATAAAAATCCAACAACTAGACTATGATGATTCATTTTTAGGCAGAGGTGGCAATATCTATATTGTAATTATATGCAAATCAATGAAAAAGCAAGACAACAACTTCATAATTAGCATTTAATGTACATGGAACAATTATAGTATAGATTATTGAGATGAGCGCTATTGCTGACTTCATATTATTACTATCTAGTTGCAAATTGGACCAGAAATTGCTTTATTCTCCTAGTTAGAGCATTTGAACAGTACTGTAGTAACAATAATCTTCCGTCTATTTTTGCCAAGTTATGATAGTAAACATACAGAAACTGGATAATTCTAATATAGATAGTTCAATTATAAGCTTCTGTAAAAGAAATATAGAATATAATCCAACCTCTCAGAAGTTTCATTTAGAAAAAAAAAAGAAAATGAAAAACCTATGTACAACACCTTTCTCCTCAAATACTGATTATACCTTCCATGTTGAGGACAAACCATTCCAGATTGCATTTCTTCGAGTAATAACCATTCAGTTTTGGTTTCATCCAATAAAATCTCAGAACAGATCATATGACTGCACACATTTAAGCTTTGCCTCTGTGTTTTGAATAAACAGTCAGCTTTGACCTCTCTATGTAAAGCAAGGACAGTAGATTCTTGATAATTCGACCGCTCCCTCAGAGGCAATTTAGCTGAGTTTGGAACAAGTATGTAACTAATCTCAAAAAGTCAGGAAAGCAATCATCCCCACTAACACCTCCAAGACGGCAAAATTCTTCCACTTTAACGAATGCCGTCCGATTCTGGTTTTCCAATATAAATTCTTTGAAAGGAAGGATGGCTTTGTTTAGACAAGGCTTTCTCCAGATTAAAACGATTAATGCCTGATGTGGACATTACTCCAACGTGGAACAGAGCCTGCAATCAATGCAATCAATAGATTGATGAATCTTTGCATAAAAATAATCCAGTGTGACATTTATTTATGAATCATCACATGGGTATAAAGGGAGATTACTATCAGGGGAATTACTATCCAATCATAAGTGGAATCGTGCGTGGACACCTACTATGGTGTTACGGCCAAATCGCATTGGACATACTGGTTTTTGTGAGATCACCAGTTAAGCAATGACGAGTGTGGTCAGTACCTTCTCAGTTGCAAGCTGAGAATACCAGAGGCCGTAAGCAGCTGTAAATCATGAACAGAGCCTCCCATGAGAAGGAGACCAGTTTCTACACGATGCTCAATAATACGAGTCAATGGACCCTTCCATCCTTACCTCCTTTTCTGAACACTCATACTGATCTGTACTGATCTGGCTGTGAGTGACAAGAAATGAATGAATGAACCAAGCGTAGTGTAGTAGTTGAGAAACATGTCATGCATCAACTTGCTAATCATAAGTTTGATCCTTATGGAGTGCCCAACATACCTGGCTTTGCACCAGAGGTATGTAGTTGAGTAAATATCGTAGCCTGATTGTTAATAAGATAGTCTTGTAGACCATTACTACAGTAGAAGCAGAAGAAAATATCTTTTTATATGAAATTAGCAGACATTCAAGAAAATGCACTGTAAGAGGAGCGTAATCTTACCTAAAATGTTTTCTCCTGCCCAACTCCTCCAAAAATATTTCAAGTAGAAACAAACTTATTTACATTAATACCTACTATGTATATAAAAAATTAAAAAAACAAAACAAATGAAAAAAATATAATCATTAAATACAAGTAAGAGGCAATTAGCTTCAATCTGTGGTATAAAGTCTCCAAATAAAAACTTTTATTTACAAATAGCTTAAGAATCACCCACAAAATCATAAAAAAAAGAAATCGCAGCTGACAGATTTAGGTTATATTAACACACCAACCAGAAGTGAAAAGAACTAATGAAATAATTAATAATTTCAACATTTTCCATTTAAAGGTATGCATTAAAGTAATTTTTATATTAATTATTTTAGAAATTTCATTCAGCAAGATCGATTTCCATTGGTTGCCCAACACTTGTGGCCTTGAGCCAGACTAAGCTGAACTTATTCTGTATCAATATGTTTCTGAATGAAAAAATCATTATAGAAAAATACTTGTATATAGATTTATTAGATTTTCAACATTTATCCCTTATGTCAAGAAAAACATTTTCTGTTTTCTATGAATTTGCTTCCTAAATAGTTTTTCTCCTTGAAAACAGTCCCCATGTATACAGCATTCTCAATGGTTTGGAGAAGACTCAATGCAAATCTTGGAATTGAATGCACTGTTAGGATTTCCAAAACTTTAGTGTGGCATTTGATATATATAAATATATATATATATATATATATATATATATATATATATATATATATATATATATATATACTGATGAGGACACCTAGGATTTTGTGGGGGAAAAAGTAATCAATACTGAAAGATCATGTTTTAAATTCTAGCACAAAGTGTCTTAAAGTAGAGATCACAAACTTTCTTGTGAAAAAATGCCAAGATTGACCTTTTTCAAAATTGCCGTAATTGACCTGACCTTGAATTGACCTTTATAGGTCAAGTACCACCTATCCTATGACTATCATAGTGGCAAGATAACCATGTACACACCAGGATCAAGCTACTCTTGTACAAAAATTTCCATCTTGCAACCATTTAGGAGTCTGTGAAAAACATAGAAACAAAAATTCCTTGTATTTATAGCATTATGTATATATATATATATATATATATATGGAAAGAGAGAGAGAGACAAACAATAGTAAAGATATCTTCACTCATGTTATAACTGCTCTACTGATGGTATTAAGCACTATTTTGGATTAAAGATTTACTTAATATATACAAACACATTTGTTGTATGTTTGTAACTGTTCATATATATAATCTAGAAAGCTTTAAACGCTAAATACTTAAGAAAAACTTATTCAAAATTTGTGTCACTTCAGTGACTTATTTCCAAGTATCTAATGATGTAATTTATGTAAATTTTTTCTAATAATTTACGTATACTTTGTTATTATGTTCTATGTGAAAATTTTCTCTCATTGGGATGATCAGTTGTTTACCAGGTAACTGTTTTGGTGATTTCAAAAACAAAACATTTATATAACATGGCACCCCAGCAGTGTTGATCAAATACCATCTCCATTTCAGCTATAGTTTTTGTATATAGTTATTTTCATATATGTAATTTGTTATTTCATACAGGGTATTACCATAATGTATTGTATATGGATATTATTTTATACTACACATCATTTAATTTTTTTGAAACAGGGCTTACTTACGTAGGTCACTAAAAAAATGTATCTAACAATGAGGATTCATTAAGTATAACAACAGATGTGACTTGTTGTTTATGTCACTCCAATTGAGTGTTCACTCACGTGAATATTAAATCCCTTGTGTTGGTTTTAACCTTAGACTGTATGCAAACCAACTCAAGATATCATCTTTAAGAATACTAATTACACAGAAAAACTTCTTTGAGTTGATTTTCTACCAACATTTTCAACCGAAGAATTTGACAATTTTTTCCACCAACCTAAAAGTTAATTTTCCCACATTGTATACAATCTGTCTTCCATCAATTTTTTTTCCTTTAAATTATCAAATAAATTCTCCTTATGTACATGGTTACCAAACCACTTTCTGGACTGTAGTAATGACTCAATGGCCAATTCCATTATTATACTTGAATATTTTGTTTCATGTTTGATCTCCCACCTTGCCCAACTACCTATCTGTCAGACGAATGGACCAGAGCCAAATGTTTTCCCCTTCCAGTTAATACAATGATCTTTCCCACTAACAAGGACTGAATCCATCTCTTTTGGTTATGTAATTCCTCTAAAATTAATACAAATCTATCTATTTTAATATACATTATTCATTTAATCTATTTTTATACTCCTGTTAACAAATTTTTTGATTTTGATTATTATGGTCAAGCTGATAAGTTTTAAAGGGATCAAGATGTCGAGTCATGGTTCTAGTAAAAATCTGACTAATTTTGCTGCCATGATTGAAGATTCTAATGGCTAAAGAATCAATTTTTGGTATAAAATCAATAAATCTAAGAGTAGCCCGAGCTATTCTCAAATATTCTAATGATATAGTTCCATAAAATATATTAGATGGAATACTACTTTAAATGGTATACATATAATATGGAATAGAAATGAATCTCGTTTATCAAACAATATTGCAGACATGCATTCCATCCTCGGTTTTATTATAAAAAGCTAGGAACATTTCTTGCAATCTATTATGCTCAGATGTAGTTCAAGATCCAATGTACTCTACAATTTTCTGAATTCCTATCCATTATTATGAGAACATAAGTCATCAATAAACTGGGTACAACCTAAAAATAAACAAGCTTGCTTCACATTAGTTCTAATCAAAGATGACATGAATACATATTCATGTCTATGTTAATAAAAATTTGCCCAGTAAGGTGCTGGATCAATTCCCATAGGGACACCTATGATCTGAAGAAAGATTTTATTACCTATTTTAAGGTAATATATATATATATATATATATATATATATTTTTTTTTTAATGTAATATATATATACATATTTTTAAAAAAAAATATACATATAAATTCTAAAATCATACATGTATACATATTTTCAGTGATAGTTATATATTTTAAAGTAATATATATATATATATGATGGAAATCTCTTATAGACAATGTGGAAAACAAAGATTGGATGAATAGGTATTTATTCATGAATGTTTCGTAGAGAATGATTCCCACACCTTCAGCAAAATGGGAAAAATAGAAGAAAATGCCTCAGAACTGGTAATCTACATTGTGAGTGGATGGGTTGGTATTACGTTTGAGGTTGTCTATGGATAGCTGGATGGGCACCATTGAGCAGTTCTCCCTGAGGCAAGCATATGCCAAATATCATGCAACAACTGCCTAAAAATCTACTTCAGAGAAATACTGAAAAGAGGGATTAGGAACACTTACATGCTCTCATGAAGGAGGATCAGAAAAAACAACACTTTTTCAAGGCTGCATGCTGCATGACTATACTACTATGTTGTATTTATCTGTGCTATATTTTCAAAAATATTTGTATTATCATACATATATATGCTACACATCTTAATACATATGTGGTTAAAACTAACAATACCTGTGTACACACCCACTCAGGACACAAAGTCCCCTCATCCAGAAAAACATGACTATCCTCCGTCAAACATAGATAGCATGATGTCATGATGATCCCTCATCCCAACAGAGTCCTGCCAGCCATCCAGAGACAACCTCAAACATATTACCACCCAATTCGCTCACCACATAGATAATTCCAGCTCCGAGACATTTTCTTTCATTTGTCACATCTCTCTGTTCTCCCTTAGAAGAAATGTCCATGAACAAATACCTATTCACCCAATCTGTGTTCTTCCTACTGTCTGTATAGAATTTTCACCATTATATCGGATAGAACCTATCCATCCAATAATCATATGAGCATATATATATATATATATATATATATATATATATATACATACATATATATATATATATATATATAAATATATATATATATATATGTAAGAGCTGGAACACAATCTGAGTCGTCCTCTTATATCATATATACAATGTCTATTCAGCCACTTTGGATATTTTGGGAATTGGTGGTGAAGCCTTGATTCAACTTGGCAGAGGGGACCTCACTACACGTGTGAATACACAGTTTTCGATGAGGTGACTCAGTTGTTTGTGAGATGCCTCCTGAGTGATCTTTGTACTGCCTGACAGACACATTCACAAGCATGAAGCAAGTCGTTCTTCATGTAGGGTTGTTTGGTAAAAAAATTACATCCACCTGAACTGGCAGACCCTATGAAGTCCAGATTTGGCTCCATGCAGCTCCTAGATTTTCCAAAAGAGATTTCAGACCATGGACGAGATTAAGGAGAATGCAACAATGCAGCTGATTCTTTTGAGAAGTGGAAGGCACATTGGAATAAGAATATGAGGTCACAAGGGTAGTGCTTTGAAGAGGGGTGATTTGCCATTGCCATAAATGGGCTATTTTTTCATCAATATCAAGTGGTTGGACACTTTTTGAACAGGTTTTGTATATGATAATGATGATATGATCTAACATGCATACATGTATTTATCAGTATATCTATAGATGTGTGCATGTGAATAAAAGTATTAAACACTTCAATATATATACATCACTGTGCCAAAACAGCCAAACTCCTACCAAGTTCAGAATTTATTTTACACACCTAACAACAATGACAATTTGAGACTAAAAAGTAAAAAGTTCAAAATAATAGCCAGAGAGAGAGGGGAAAAAAGAGAGACAGATTCTATTCCTATGGAAGGAAGAAAGAAGGAAAGAGAGAAAGAAAGAGAAAAAATGAGAGTGAAGAGAAAATAAAAAGCTTTGGATATCAGTTTTCAGTCAATATTTGAATTGTCTTAGATTACATCCAGAATTAGCCAGATTTTCATGCGATCTATCTAGAGAAATATCTAGATACTATTTTTTCTGTCCTTATCTATGGCCAAATTTAATGATCTTTTTCAGTTGAAAGAAAATGTTTTACAAGAGTCAAAATATTCTGACAACAAAATCTTTTCAAAGATGTTTTGTTATATCTAACATTTTTCTTTCTTTTTTTCATATTCATATGTATACATAAGTTATCAAGAAATTGATATATGATCTTGTTTGTTTATTCACAGCTAATATCTGATCCATTTGTTTCTTTCGAAGCAACAATTTTGTTATCAAGAAATAGATATATGATCCAACAGAATGATTACAAATTGCATCATATTATATTGAAAGTCTTATTTGAAGCGATCTTTCATTATAACATGGTGAATGTATCATTTGGCCAAAACAACATAAATAGAATAAACAATAGCAGCCCCATCTTCTTTGATTGCTTTTTCAATCTACGTTGTCTAGACCAAATGATATATTCACCATGTTATAACGGAAGATTGTTTCAAATAAGAGTTTCAATATAATGCAATTTTTAATCCCACACATATATTTATATGCAAAAGCCCAAATAACTGTTTTGACTCCAAATGCTCATGTTCATTCATGGCCTATATTTGCTCTATGTGTTTCTTCCAGCGAGACAATTATTTTATCAAGAAATGGACATATGATCTGACAGAATGATTATAAATTGCGTTTTATCATATTGAAACTCTTATTTGAAACAATCTCCTATTATTACATCGTGTATCTATCATATGGCCTAGACAGTGTAAAAAAGAATAGTGGCAACCCTATTGGAGGCAGGTTTATTCCTGTGGCTGCCGCATTTCCTTTAATTGTTTATTCTACAATAAACATGAGAATTTGGAGTTTAAAAAGTTATTTAGGCCTTTGCATTACTAACAACTGTTTTGTACAATGGTAAGAACAATGTATGCATATACATATATATATATATATATATGTGTGTAGAATACATAATGTATATATTGTCTCAATTTGTAAAGCAAATGGAAATAAATTTTATTTGTTTTAAATGTTTGATCATAGTGCTCAGTATCTAACATAGCAAATAGAGCTCTCAATATGAAAAAAAAGAGACTGCCAGTTGCTGAAGAGTGCAAAAGGTACGAAATGTTTACATTCACTGGGTACGTGTCCTCGTAAATATTATTCATACATATATAGCTATATTTATATATGTATGTGTGTGTGAGCGTGTGTACCAATGGATATATATAAATATTTATACACACGTGATTATTCTTAGAATCTACACAGTGCGACAGTTTTTGCCAAGCATCCATAGTCCTTATCTTCTTTCATCTTTCGTATTGAAATGGTTCATGTGATTATACCATCCATTCCATTAACCATTCACAGCCTTTATCATTTATTTACTCGAGTTATGCTGACTTGTGAATGAATCAGTCAAGAGGACAATGGTTGCTTTCAGGCTTATAGGCCATGAATCATTCGATGCAAACAGAAGAGGAATTGAGATCTCAAAAGATTGGAAATGGGTTATCAAAGAAATCCTTGAATCAGCAGAAATTTCTCTACCACACTCATCAGAACACAAATCTTGATAAAATGTCTTCATGAAGATTCTCTTGATAAGAAAGATGATATCCACACCTCACACGAATGAATCACCCCAGCCTGCGTGTGTACTGGAACTAATTATCTAAAAAAGTATCTATAAAAGAAAAATAGATCTTTTATTTGAAATAATGTAAAAATAAATACTCACACAAGATTTTGGGCATTTTAGTTTCAAAATGACCATAAAGCAATTTTTTGAAAAAAAAACAAGAAAAATTTTTTTAGATGGTGCCTAAAAAAAGAGTATACAACCAATGCATTCTCTGGATAGTCACATAGATCTGAAACATGGAACCTAACCAAGAGACAGACTTGCAAACTGAGAAGTATGCAACATGCACATGAGAGAATCATGCTCAACCTCACATGGAGAGATCACTAGACAGCACAGTAAATCAGGAAGAAAACGGAAGTTTCAGACATCATAGAATCTATTAAAAAACTTTAATGGCAATGGGCAGGCGATATTGCAAGAATGGCAGACAACCGATGGATATCACAACTCACAACATGGATCCCCAGAGATCACATGTGAAATCGATGCTGACAGAATATAAGATGGAAAGATGAGCTAGACAAATTTTAAAAATACTGGCTCCACGACGCCCATGATAGAGAAGGGTGGTGGTTCTTGGGAAGGTCTATGTCCAACGACTGACGATAAAAGTCTGATGATGATGATGATGATGAGTGGTGTACTGATGCAAATTTTCAAGGTTGTAGCCCTAAAAAATGTGACTAGGAATGTCTAGAGACATGCACACAGACGAGCAAAGAAAGAATAATCTGTAGCATACTTGGCTGGTTGGTCAGGCGGGCCATTTGTGATCACTGCAATTTTATTATTGTATATCTAATGAATAAAAACTTGCAAAAATATACTTCATTTAGTATGAATAGAATGAAATAAACCTTTGTGTATCTGTAAGATTAATTCTATAGAAGTGTAAGACTTTTCAGTTTGGCTCAGTCATTGAGAGAATCATGCTTGTTTGTGATTTCAAATCACAGTAGGGGAATGTTTATTTTATAAATGTATCTATTTATTTAGATGAAGCCTTCCCATGAATAAATAAATTTTTGTAGTTGTGTAAAACTTGTCAGTTAAGCTCAGTCAGATTACAACAGGGAAATGTTAATTTTTACTCCCCCAAATTTGGTGAGGATTGTTGTTTTTGTTCTTGTTTAGGTTGAAAAACAAAATCAACTCCCGACTTGGACCGAAGTCTGGCAATGATTGGATGATCATGAAGATGATACTGATTAAAAAATAGTATTGAGGATGATTTTATTCTGTTGATAATGATATTAATCATGGCAATAGCAAAGATTGAATATCATATCTATCATTTGGTACTGCAAACCAAAATTGTTACCATAGGTTTCTTCAGTTTTTTAGTTGGTTTTGTTGGCTGGCTATTTTTTTATGAGTTGAGGCAGATACAGGCAATGTTAAGTTTCATCTCTCTAGCTCCATCAGTATAGCCTCTATGTGCCAAATATACATAGCCAGCCAAACCAGCTCAAAAACTGAAGAAAACCAGCAGTCTTGGTGACGGTTTCTTATAATTCAAGTCTTCCATAAAAAAGAGAAAATAACATTTACAAAAGAAGGTCAGTAGATATTTATGATCGAATAATGTTTCATTTTAAGAGTCACAAATGTTTTCAAAGCCAAAACAATGTTAGAATGTTTTTAGCTGATAAACTGAGAGCCCTTTAAAAATCAGCAACCAAAATTTTTTGACTTCATTTTTTGAGACAGTCTGGCTGGCTGGCTATGTATATATGTATCATGAATACAGACCACACCAATGGAGCTTTGGGGCTGAAAATTGAACTCCTTAATATGATTAAAAATCTTTTTTTTAAAATTCTCTTCCAAAATAGGTTTTCGGGGGGGGGGGCTTTATTGCAAATGTAAGTTTATGCTAAATTGATCCCCAGTTTGTGTTTGGCTGCAATCCTGCAAGTTTTTTGAAAATCAAGATTTTTCATTGTCCACCGAAAGGTGAGAGAAGTAACTTATTTATTACCTCTTTTTCAAATATTAATTGATCACCCCCAACATAACATGCTGCTAAATGACATTGACCCCATGACGATTTTTATTGAGTGACTAATCAGCATATACAGTTGTGCTTCAGAAACTCAGTAACGTCAGATATTTTCAAAAATAAAATGATTATGAAGTTTGAATTTTTTGTTTTTCTTTTGCTCGTTTTTTCTTCTCGTCCATTCTTAAAATGGATGGCAAATTTATGTATTTTCTCTATGGCTGCGTGTGTCTGTATGCAGGTCACCCAGTATTTTTCAAATCCTCACCTAACCGGATTTGTATTTACACCCAATGGTTACCAACCTGACCAGAACTGCTTCATTTTACAAAAGGAATGTCTGGTGAAGTTGTTGAAGTGTTGAATGTGGAAGATATTAAGGGGGTAATGTATGTTGACAATGTTGCTTCAATCTCTCATTTCCTTTTACAGTTTTGGGTATTGTGGAGATGATGTTGGATCCTTCTAAAAGCCTGGAGAACAGCAAAGATGAAGAGAAAATTGGTGATCAAGAAAACATTGCTTTTGATAAAGCAATTGAGACACTGGACAATCTGGTGAAAGCATTTGACTATCTAACAACAAGTTTATCACTGAAAAGGAAATCTTGTGAATTTATAAAATGAAAGACAGGATCGCATGGGAAAAACCATGGGTGCTGAAACAATTACCCATAAGTCATATGTTTAAGATGCATCACTGGAGACCAGCATCAACGATCCAATGTAATAATCACAAAAAAAGTAGTAGAAAATGAACAATTAAAAAAAAAACACTATTGCACACTCACAACAGATATTGTTGCCATTATAGACAGTGTATAAGTTTTTTGAGTAAAATTCTGCGATACGTAAGGTGTCAAGGTATAAACCAAAGGAAAACTAATCAACAGTCTTCCAAACATAAATTATGTAACATAAAAATAATGGAAATTCTTTTCTTTCTTTTAAAAAAAAAGGTAAGATTTTTCTACCTGAAGATAGATTTTTCTATCTCTCATTGAATTTTGTAGAATATTTTCATTTAATGATAAGTAAAATACTGCTCTTATGAATAATAATGTTTCAGAAACATACATGAATCATGAACATTATTGATTAAATGATATATATTTGGAAGCAATCAAAAAAAGTTCCCTGCAAATATTTTTGGGGGGAAACTAATAAGTGTAGGTAATTATTCGGAAGCAGTGCAGGGAAGACAATTAATCTGACATGCTGAAAACGATGAAATATCTTTATGGTACAAACAAAAGCAGATAAGTTACCTTCGCAGCCTAATTTATTTGTGTACTACTGCCAAGTAGTTTTTAAAAAAGAAACAATCTTAATCCACAAGACTAACCCTAAAACTTACCCTAACATTACCTACACACTAACCCTCATAAATGAATTTTATAAAATGCAGTTTTAAATGTTCAATTTTTCTATTTTGGTTTGTCCCATAATAATATATATTTCCAGTATCTCAGATTAATTACCTCCCCTTTGAGAAATCCTTTGCCTAGTGCTTCCCAACAATTACCAAAGTGTACACTGTATTTGAATTTTTTAAAAAGCAACAGAAAACTTTCAATAAAGAAAATATTTCAATTAAAATTTCAAACAATTTAATTTCAGAAATGTCAGTTTTTGGTATGCAGAAAATATCCTATTGAGATCCTATATAAATTAAATGGGTATTTTGTTAATACAAGGGTACTCATAAATTGTGGACTATTCACCTAACTTTGTGGTGTTTATAACCTGACCCTATAGTAAGTGAAAGTTGGCCAAGCCTATGCTACACCAAAAACCCAGGAATTTCAAAAACTCAGCATCCTCGGCCTCAAGGTTGCCAAATGCCTGATTCTCAACTGTGTTTAGTTTTATTTCTAAATAAACTATTTCATGGAAATTCAAATATATCCAAGAATTTTTTCACATGTAATAACTATTATGTATGTGTATATATACACACATACACACACACCCATAAATACACAGCATTTGTAATTTATAAAGATAAACAAAACCCATTGATATATGGCGATGATTATACTGATGACCCAAAATATTATGACCAGAGCCATCTAGAAATAATGACAACTACTGTCTAAAAATAATATCACTTGTCTAGGTCAGAGTTATATGAACAACATTCTATGAGAAGCACTGGGTCCTACCATGAATGTGGAAGTGACATACCACCTGCCTCAGTATCATTGAAGACCAGGTCTACCCTTTAATGACAAAACAGTCTTTTCCAATGGTAGTGGCATCTTTCAACAGGACGATATGTCCTGACACCATGCACCTAGCTGGTCCAAACCACACCAGGATGTACCCTGACACAATGCAAAAGTTGTAGGGAAATGGTTTCAGGAACATGAAGAAGAGTCCATAGTGTTGCCATGACTACCAAACTCTCGAGATCACAATCCCATTGGACTCTTATACATAACGTCCATCATATAAAGTTAAATGACCTGCGGTCAACATCCTGGCAGCAGATCCCAGTGGGGAAATCATTTGGAGTCTTGAAGAGTTCATGCCTGATTAGTGAGAGTTGTTTGGTGAGCACATGGATAACCATTAAGCAGGTTGTCCTATTGTTTTAGCTCATCAGTGTCCAAAGGTATATATATATATATATATATATATATATACATATATATATATATATATATATATATATATATATATATATATATATATATATATATATATATATATATATATATATATATATATATATATAAGAGAAAGAAAGAGAGAGGGGGATAGATAGATAGATAGATAGATATTAACAATTTTGTTGTAATTGATCAGTTTCACAAGACTGCAATCAACGGAAAACTGTTTTTTCTGTTTTCATTTTGCCTTTATGAATAACAGGTGCTTTGTTTTATATATATATATATATATATATATATATATATGTGTGTGTGTGTGTGTGTGTGTGTGTGTGTGTGTGTGTGTGTGTGTGTGTGCATGTGTGGATGAATATATATCTATATCTATATCTATATATGTGTGTGTGTGTGTGTGTGTGTATGAATATATATATATATATATATATATATATATATATATATATATATACAGACACATACACATTTGTAAATTATATGGATGCATATATAAATATACATATATATATACATATGTATGTATATATATATGTACATCCATGTATTATTAATGCATTTCTGCACATATATATGTATATATTTATATATAAAAGTGTAGATGTCCATTGATGGGATTACTTTCCAGATAATATCTCATTCATCAATTCAATACACATATTATGTTGGGAATGTTATTTGTAATGCATTCTATTGAAAGCCATGACATCAGTGTAAGGTAACCAGTTTTTCAAAAGAATGATTGACAACAATTTTCTCTAATTGAAAACCATTTTTTGTTTGATATTTCTCTTTACTTAATTACTTGATGGCTTTTATGAGTCTCACACCAATATCTGGACGTTAATCTATGCAAAAAAAAAAAATCCGCCAGTCACCATGTCTATCACTCACTCTTTTTTGTCATTGGTCAGTCTATCTGTTTGTTTATCAATCTGGTCAATATGTAAGCTATATTGTTACTTGGTCTTTGGATTAGTTCAGAACAACGTCATTTTTGTATCATGCTGAACTGACCAATGGACTAATGGCTACTTTTTCTGTTTGGTCTACATAGGTAAATTATTTGTTTGCACAATTCTCTGTGAATCATCTATTCCAACCCGTGTTGTGTGTATTCTAGTATCCCTCGGAGATAATATGGTACATTATCTTATTTTATTGAAAATTTAGTTAATTTTAGAAACCATCCACTAAAATTGTCAACATAGGTTTCTTCAGTTTTCAAAGCAGTCTGTCAGGCTGGCTATGTATGTTTACAGGCTGCACCAATGAAGTTAGAGGGCTAAAAATTTAAACATTTACTCATTGGGTCCAGAACAAACATTTCTTTGTTTTTTTTTACATTCCCTCTTGAAATAGATTTTCAGTTCTATCTGCAATGTAAGTTCGTGCTAAATTGGTCCTTTAGTTTATGTCTGGCTGCGTTCACACTTGTCCTATGAAAATTTGGACATGTGATGATTCAACAAAAGGCAAAGGAAGTATCTTATTCATTGATCACCCCTTTTTCCAATTTTTTAATTGATCACCTCGAACATAGCATTCTGCCAAAATACAGTGGTCATGAGACAGTTTCTATTGAGTGACTAACGAAACCTGATAGTCACTTTATTCCTAAAGTTTTTTCCGAATACACTTTATTTACATTAATCTTTTGCTTGTCTTTCAAGGTCAACCCATCTAGAAGAAAGCGTCAACATAGGTTTCTTCATTTTTATGGTAGGTCTGGCTGACTGTCCACACCATTGCAGCTAGAAGGCTAAAAATTTCAATATTTGCTCTTCATTATGTCTGAAAAATACTTTTTTTTTGTCTTCTGAAGATCTTCTTCCTTAATAGGTTTTTATTGGGGGTTCAATTTTTAATGTTGATATAAACTAAATTGATCGCTAGGCTTGCATCTGGCAGCATTCATGTTTGTTTTTTGGGGTTTTTTTTGAAAATTCAGACTTTTTTTAGTGATCACTGCTCAACAAATAGCGTGAGAAGTAACTGATCTATTGATCACCCCTTTTTCCAATTTTTTAATTGATCATCCCTAACATAGCATGCAGTCCTTTGAGATTTCTAATGTGTGACTAACCAGACCTGTTATCTCTATCCTTCCATCAGACTTTTAATCAAGTTGGTGAATCTTTTGAGATTTCTTTCTCAGTATTAGTCACAGATCTTTGACTCAATTTTTCAATTTTTCTATCCTTCTTTTGATATATTCATCTTATTGGGGTCATTTCTATCCATTGGTTGAGCTATTAAGCTAATTCATCAGTGGGTCAGATGATCAGTCCTTCCCTTGTCCAGTCTCTCTCTCTCTATTGGCAGGTGAGTTAGTAAATTAGTCAGTCCGCTGGCTACTGTCCAACCAACTAGTCCTTGCTTTTGCTTTTCTATTATTCTACCAGTTGACTGTCGGTCAGGGTGTGGTTTCTCTTGCTGGTCACTTTTTCTACTGGTCAGTCTGTCTATTTGACCATTAAGTTTCTAGTCTATGTATTGATTGGTTTGCAGGTCATTTGATTCATGATTTAGTTCTCAGATCAATGGTCAGTATGTCAATCCATTCGTAATTTGGTCAGTTCAAAAAATAACTGACCAGATTGGTGACTGACTGACCCAATCTGTGATTCTTTATGTGGATGTAACTTTCTGATGAACAATTTATCTATTGGTCAGTTAGTTTGATGGTCACTCAGTCTGTTATATGTATGCATACTTTTTTTTTTATTCTTGTTGCTTATTTTGGAATTTGTATAAGTCTCCTTCCCTCTCTTCCTCTCTCTGTTGTTAAATCAGTAATCTATCTGTTAGTTCATTTGACCATTGACCTACCTGCCATTCAGTTGGTCAGTCTGTAGATCAATTTGCTTCTTTTTAGTATAGAATGATTAAACTTGGTAGACCATAATATCTGATGTCAGTTTGCATGGTAAATATAGAGAGAGAACAAGGTGTGGTATTGAGCAGCACATGATTCTAAGTCAACCACAAGTATAAGATGAGTTCTGAATTGAGTATAAAATATCAGAAAAGCAACCGACTTGAAAATGAGCTGAATATGTTATTTCATCATAATGTCATCATGAGAAATATCTCCTTCTTGAATACGCTCTTTATGGCACTTAGCCGTCCATAAGCAGAACACATATTTCTTGTCTCAAACGTATTGATGGTTGTTTTCAGGGCATAAAAATGAAATTTCCATCAGGGAGGAAGAAATTACCTGAGAAACAAGATTTTAAAAGGATCTTACACAATATGTAACATATACTACCTGCATAGCATTCCGTACAAAACCGTGGAAATGAATTTAGTTTAGCAATTGTCATGATTGCTTACTAATATACATCATATCTATCAACATTGTATCAATATAGGCAAAAGTATTGGCTATTTTTCACTGACCTAAGTATAAGTTGAACTGCTGCTTTCGGCCATTTTTAGATGTGATTACACATCTCTATCAGATGCTTTTTGGTTGGTCGGTCCCTCTTGTGTTAAACAATGGAAATAGGAAGTAAGAAAGAGATATGATGTCATTATAGACATGACATCATTTATGTCATGATGTAATTGAAAAAGGTACAAGTACAGCATTTTTGTATTTAGAAAAAGCCATTCAATACTTTTATTGAAAATGATACTTTGGAATATCATCATATTGCAAAATTTTACAAGTACACTGCAGACCTGTTATAATGCAGCTCAATATAACATGGAATCACTTATAAGATGGTTTTGAAGAAGTTCGGGTTGGGATCTGGACTTGAATTGAGGTTTGTAAACATGGAAAATTTTTCAAAATGAGGACTCACTTATAACACGGTAGAAAATTTTTGACCCCAACTTCCATGTTATAATGTGTCTGCAGAGTACGAGAATCAACTGACTCGAAAAAAAAACAACTTGTTCTTCTTCCTCCTGCTTTACCACCTAGGATGATGGATGTATTTTTGAACTTATGGTTCTTGTTTTAATAAAAAAACTTAAAAAAATATTGTCTTATCTTCAAGGATATACAGTAAGTCTATTTCTTCAACCTCATACATGAAAAAAAAAATAGTTCTCCTTGTCCTTCTCCCCCCTCTCTGCCCATGTTTAATGACCCCAAATAAGTTCATCTGGACACGGTACTTAGAAATCAATTCAGTCAACTTTTGATTTACATTCTCATCAGTTCAGTGCTTTTTCATATTGTTTGATTGAATGGGAAACACGAAGAACAAATTGAAACAGCTACAAAGGACCTGTTTTGACTGATGGATTCTCTTGATGTTGAAGCAATGGCAATGCTAATATGCCCCCCCCCCCCCGAGCCCCATCCACAGCACCCTGCCCCCTTCTGCCTCAATTGCTGCTGCTAAAACATCAAAGCCTAGACCTTAAAAGTCGACAGCAGCTTGTATAATGTACAACCGATTGGCTGTTCCCTCTCTTTTTTTCTGTGACTATTGAGGTGTGGCTCATCTGAGCATGAATTTTATGAACACAGCACAGTTTGTAGGATGTCAGAACAATAGGCATAGTGAGTCAACCAGATGATATAATGGTTATTTATCAACTTCAAAGAAATGGATGTGAACAATGCCGGGTTTACTGATTAAATGTGTTATTCTTGCTTTGCTGGGCAATGTCATCTGATTGGATAATCCGGTGATGGGCATTGGCTCAGTTCTACATTATCATTGGATGGGAGCAGCATCTTATTTTTTCTTTTTTCCTTTACAATTCAAATTTGATTAAAGGTTAATTGAATTCCTTAGTTGTATCCACTGAGGAATATATAGTAAAGAATAGAAAAACACTCTGAATCTCTTCAGTTCTTGACACATTTGCTCATAAGAATATAAAAATATGGTAGCCCATTGACATTTGATTACATATCTTGTTTATCAAAATTAACCTTCTTTACAATGATTTTCTTTCTTAGGAGAGGATGACAAGACATCCCCGAGAAATTTCTTCTTCCTGAGATGGTTGATGAAATATCTGTTCTAATTCTGACAATAATTTGGATAGCGATTCAAGACAATTTGCCAATGTGATTTAACTGATTAACGTTGATAGTTTCTATGAAGCCCAGGAGAGAAAATTGATAATTTCTACCGATTCAAAAAAAAAACCCCATTCAGAGGCAAAAAGTGTGTTAAAAATTATCCCAGTCCTATACAGTTGCAAATGGTAAAAAGTTACATTACATTTCCAGCTTGACTTCGATGTAACATTTAACGACATTAGAAAAAAATATCCTTCAATACGAGCAGTATACTTAATAACATTTCACACAGATGATACAATATATCTCAATGGATACAGCATGTATCCATTGGAGAAATTCACCCTGCCAGGAATTGAGGAACTTATTTTCTATCAATTTCTTTCATTCTTAATGGTAACCCTTTTGCTATTTGAATCATCTGAACTTTTGGTAAGCGCCTCAAATCAAAACACACACCTGAATACAGAGAACATAAACCAAAAATCCTATATATATATATATATATATATATATATATATATATATATTATAAATTGTGTCATATATAGAAAGTCTTATTTTAAATGATCTTCCATCATTACACAGTTAATATATCCCTTGGCCTAGACAAAGTAAATAGGATAAACAATTAAAGAAAATGGGGCTGCTTCAGGAAAGGAACATTAATGTGATAACAGGAGATCATTTCAAATAAGAGTTTCTGTATAATATAACGCAATTTACGATAATTCTGTCGAATCATATATATCTATCACTTGATACATATATGTTATATAAATGTGTTATATTATTTGGAAACTCTCTTCAAAATGATTTCCTGTAATTATGCTGCAAATGTATCATTTGGTCTAGACAGCATGAATGGAATAAAAGCAACCCCATTTTCTTCAATTGTTTATTCTGTTTACTTTGTCTAGGCCAAATGATACATAACTGTGTAGTGACTGGAGATCATTTTAAATAAGACTTTCTGAATAATATGATGCAATCTAATATATATATATATATATATATATATATATTCTATTTGTGTGTGTACATATTAGTTTCTTTGTGATTGTCACTATTAAACCTATTCTAATGTTTAACTAAGCAGAATTATGTAGAAAAATCTAGATCAATTAAAAAGAAAAAAACTATTGCATTGAGCATCTTCTTATTTTCATTTTGCTACAATGCTTATTCATTTTCAGTTGGGTGAAGAACTCCCATGATCCTCTTCTTTCAGTTCTGGTAGAATGGAGAATAAGAACTAACAGCAGATCTTCCTCTACCAATTGTCAATCTCCTCATCTTTTGTTATTTTATAAAATGACTGGAGTTTTATGTATTTTTTCATTCCCTACAAGGAAATCTCTCATTCCTGACAAATTATATCCAATTTGTCAGATTATTTGACGGAGTTTAAATGAGCCAACATTTGTGGAAGAGGAATACGATTCTGTATGTGTGTGTTTTATGGATAGTTATAAAAGACTGTCAACCACAACTGTCTATATAAGTTTCTTCAATTTTGAAGTTGGTCTTGCTGACTACGTGTGTATCACATGTACAAGCTGCACCAATAGAACTAAAGGGCTAAAGATTTAAACATTTACTCCTTATATCATTAGTTTTCCAGCCCCCCTCAAAAAAATTATGAGTATTAAATGGGCAGAGAGGGGCAATTTGCAATGTGAGTTTAAGCTAAATTGATCCATTAGTTTGTGACCAGCAGAATTCACTTTTATTTTTTAAAAATTCAGACTTAGGTGATCACTGCCAAACAAAAGGCAAGGGAAGCAATATATTCATTGATCACCCCTTCTACCAATTTTTAATCGATCACCCTGATACAGTAAGCTGCCAAGAGATATTGGTTTCTACTGAATGACTAACCAGATTTTTTTTACCTCTGACTATCTGAAATAACCACCAAATGCTTTATATCCAACCTATGACATTTCAGCTAATTATGGAACTGCATGGCAAATGGATTTGATTGATTTTCATATTATTATCTATAAACACCTCCTATTTTTGCTCACTTTCACCTTTGACAAAACAAATTATGTTTTAATTGGATTTATTCCTGAATGCTTTCATTCCTGTCATAATTGAAGGGGAAAAAAAATTGTTAATTGCAAATAGAAAATTTTATCACTGAATTTTGTGACATAATATGAACAATAGAAGATTGAATTAACAAGCTTCTTCAGAATTATATAATACATGGGTGTTCTTTTCTATCCTCCAAGACCATTGCATTTAATCACCTCATTTATTATCTTGTTTTTCCCATCGTCTCCCTTATCCCTTAAATTCATACAAAGAAAGTATGATGTCAATAAGGGAAGTAACTTCCAATTAAAATTATTTCCCTTTAACTATCTAGGGAATATTTCTATATGATTTAAAAGAGTTCAACTATTGATTACAAGCAGTTTCAAGTGATTTATGAAATTGAGAGTTATTGCTATTTACTAAACTTAGTTTAGTATGACAAGGCCGAATGTTGGTAGGAAGATTGTACTATGCTAATCTTTGGAGTGGTTTACACCTGTTTGCTTAGAAAATCAGCAATCAACATTCCGACTTCTACCTGGGTTCAAACTTTTTCCTCTATCTTTTTATAATTTCTAGAACTAAGTAACGTAGCCAGACAGTAGCAGCAAAAGCTGTTACATCCATTGCAAATCTTGATAAATTCAGTATTATATAAATGCTGATTATTTTGTCTTCTCCATCTTCCATTGACTGACGCTGCCTCAGAGACCAGCCTCTGTTGAGATTTGAATTCATATCCCTTATTTGGGGAGCCTGCCTTCCTATGACAGTGCCGTACTAATTAGGCTACAAAACTCAATCAGTTTGTGTCATTCTCTTTTTCTTCTATTGATATATGTGCCATTTATCTGTTAGTATTTAGTACAAGGCTAGGTAGATTGTAATAGATGTTCGACAAGTATTTCTTTCATCTTATCTTTGTTGTTTTTTATCACCAATCCCAAATTGCATAATTAACAATTGTAGAATGACTTTGTGGATCAAGAAATCTCATTAGGTGGTTGCAGACTGATAATCTCATGCTTGCAATTAAAACCAACAGAAATAAGATGAAAGAAATGTTAGTAAAGAATTTAAAATTGATTGTGTTCTCTCAAACAAATTCCAATACTATTACATCTAATACTACTAACATTAAATGTAAACCAACAATATGTCAGCATATGGCATTCAGAGAAGTAAAGAATATACCTATATGACTGAATTTGGATGACCCCTACTGGTTGACTTTAGTAGCCTAATCAGTAAGGCACTGCCGAGGAAGGTAGGCTTCCTGAAATTAGGGATATGAATTCTAATCTCATCAGAGGCTGGTCTCTGAGGCATTATCAATCAATGGAAGATGGAGAAACCACAATGATCTACATTTATATGATACTCATTCTTTATTTCTGCAGCACTGCTTATAGTCAATTCTTGTCAAATGATGATCTGAGACTTGTGATAAAAGTGATAGTAGTAATTAGTTTCATTATATACAACTTTATGGTCAAAGCCACATAATCATGATGTATATTTAAGAGACATTTTGATTCCACCTCTACAGTCAAGTTGCACCGCAGGATACTTTATTCTAGTATCAGGTAACAAGGGTACCTTTTTACTTTCATATTTTATCTTATCTATAACTAAATGTTATCTTTTTCATTAAGTCAAATTTATTATAGACATGCTTCAATATTCCAGAATATCTGAACAGTTTGGTAATGTCAATTACCATTACCAGAACTAACTTCTTCAGCTGCAATAGAAATACACAGGTGAACAATTTTGTGGCAAAGACTTTTTGTAAAAGTCAAAGCTTTATTATAATTGAACATACAATCCAGTTGCTTCATTTTCAACCAATGGAAAAATGTTTTAAATTTTGAAGACTGTAATCAATTATTTTAGCATCGTAATATTATTCAAAGAACTGTAGAAAGAATGATATTTTTCTCCTTCCACTCTTGCAATTGTTAGCAAACAATTCAGAGCTTTGCCAAGAAAGGTAAAACAACTCTCTTGATTGAAAGGTTCCAAAAATAAGTCAATCAAGCAGTTTTGGTGAATGAATATTTTATTAGCAGACCACCAGTTCCTTGGAGGAAATTTCAGCACAACGCCTTTCAGGGGTCTCAAGTAATGGGCACAAAATTGTCCTTTTGTTATCAGATACTACCAACCAAAATACAAACATTTCTCAGATTCAGAGAAAAACAGTTCCATCTATCAAAGAGCTTGAAGCCTGTCAATTGTGGTTGACGGGCTGTCTAACATATAACTTCAACTTAATCCAAATGACCCAAATTTCCATCATGTTATCATTAGGTTGCTGAAACGAATACAGTGTATGCCATGTTTGTTTCAAGTTATCGAGACAGGGAATGTGAGAAGAGGAAAGCAAAATGCAGACACCTTGCTGGGTTGAGCTAATGACTTAGTGGAAGGAATGTAATGGATGGCATTTGTTCATTTCTCTAGGGAAAGAGAAAAGGACGTACATACGATATACAGGTTTGTGTGTTGTGGTATCTCAAATTGTACAATACGCATACTTCACTTCACCCTATAATATTCAGCTTATACCCAGATTGAGTTGCATCCTCATCAATACTACCACAAACTAAGTCAACATAGGATATTATTAAAAAACAAAACAGAAACCCTTCATTTCATTATACTTAAAATAAAACTACACATGGTATATTCGGTATCAACTAGGGTTAGTAAATTACTGACTAATCCTCGATTGAAGACTTTAGTTCTACTTTTAATATAACGATCAAAATCGAAGACATACAACTGGAGAGAGTAGTTCACTACATCTACCTAGGACTATGAATCTTCATGAAATCCTCAAAAGAAGAAGAAACCAAATGGAGAATCACTCTAGGATGACAAACCTTCGACAGAACTAACTCAACCTTCAAAAACAAGAAGATCCCATTAAAAGAAGGAGAAATCAAGTGAAGAATCACTTTAGAATGGTAAGCTCATCCTTCAAGAACAAGAGAATTCCACTAGTCCTAAAAAAAGAGGGGTATACAACCAATGCATTATCCCGATAGTCACCTATGGAGCTGAAACATGGAACCTAACCAAGAGACTGACCCGCAAACTGAGAAGCATGCAATGTGCGCATGACAGAGTCATTCTCATCCACTCATGGAGAGATCACAAGACAAAACAAAATATCAGGGAGAAATTGGGAGTCCAAGACATCATAGACTCCATAAGAAAACTCAAATGGCAAAGAGCTGGTCATGTACGCTTTCAAACAAAACCTCGTAAAAGATGGAGAGATCACAAGACAGCACAATATATTAGGACATCATAAAATTTATGAAGAAACTCAAATGGCAATAGGCAGGTTATGTTGCAAGGATGGCAGATAAATAGACATCACAACTCACAACATGGATCCCTAGAAATCACATGCTCAACTGAGACCGGCTGAAACCAAGATGGAGAGACAAACTAAACAAATTCAGAAAGTATTGGTACCGCGATGCCCACGATAGAGTGGTATGGGAAATCCTGGGGAAGGTTTGTGTCCAACGATAGATGCTAAAAGACAGAGGATGATTGACTTGACCATTTGTTGTTGTTATTCGGTATCATTCAATATATCGTTCGCAGTAATCCTTTCACTGCACTCTTTCAGTCAAAACCTCGTAAAATCAATTGAAGCATGACGTGTAATCAGGGGGTGTTGCCAGGATTTCCCCGATGGGGTAGGGGGCTATATCATCCAGGGGAAAAAAAATTCTCAACATTTAACTGAGGACGACAAACAAAAATATATGTGGTGGTTTTGGGGAGTTGTTCGGGTCGAGATAGGTACAGGAATCACCAGGGAGGACATGTAATAGAGAGGAGAGAAGGCGTAGATATGAATTTGAAGGTTAAGGCCAAAGTGGGTGGCAATATGAAGCCAAGAGAGAATAAGACTAAAGTGTGGGACCAAGAAGTAGCACCCCTTCACACCCAGACTGCGGGAGGAGAGAAATTGACGAATATTCATCACCTATCTGTTTGATTGATGTTGAAAGTTTGTGATAAAAATCAAAAAAGCATTAAAAATGTTTAATCGCTTGCTCACTCTCTCTCTTCAAATTTTTTATAACAGTTTATTTAATTGATACAACAAAAATAATTGTCTGTTAAAAAACCTTTTGAAATGAACCGATCATTGCCATTCTATATTTTCCATTTCATGATTTTATTTGAGGTCAAAGTCAGATTGAGAAAGTAGTAAACGCGACATATATGCTTAATTTTTATCAAATTGAATATTTGATATTTTAAAAGATATTTGAAGTTTTTTCAAAACTTCTTTTTATCTTTTTTGAGACATTTCTTGTTTAGGGCCTGAGAGTTGAAAGTGAAAACTCTGAAAATATGTATTTGTGTCTCAGTAACGGTATTGCTTATCAAATTCCTATATTGTTATTTGAATACTGGTTTGCAAACCCTGGTGCCAAAATATGAAAGCTCCATAAAAACTGCAATTGAGATGGGAAAGAGGAAGACTCCTTGCATTAGGAACCTGGTTTCAAGATCTTTCCTGACGAGAAAGAATAGTTAGGAGATGGGAAAGGAATGTTTGCTTTAGACCTTTTGATGTGAAACAGGCTTACGGCTTTCAACCGTCTTTTGTGGAAACTTATAGGGGTCTAATCTTTCTCTTCCGCACCTGATCTACACTTTAAGCAGCAGCTCAAAGCATAAAATCAATAGACCGTGCCTATTGACATGCAGGTCCGAAGCGACACCCTTCTCTTACTCCTGATATAGCGTCATGAGGAGATACAAGGCTGCTCTCTGAAGGCACTCTTGTGGGGCCTAACGATATTTGCTAAGGAATAGTTTCTCACCCTTGGGCCTGCAATGACTGTCCATTGAGATTGGGGTTGGTGTGAGCGTAAAAAAAGTCTTCCTTTATGGTCTGCTTGTAAACCAGTTTCTATGTATTAGCTTCCGGGATAAGATAGCTAGCCTCGGGGCGTGTCGATGACTTGCCAGTTGTGGTATCGTTTGGTGGTTGGATGCAAACCTGTCTGAGACCATGGGCTTACCCTGTTCCCAGAGTTGGGGAGAGAACGGTTGCTTTATAGTTAGCATCCACTCCTCATACAGTGGAAGTACAGACAGTCGGTAAAGGATGAGGGGGAAAATGTACATACAACACACCTCCAACCTGCCCTTTAAGGATAAGTTCCTTTGCTCATTGTAGCTCAAACCCTTGCCTGCACTTCCGACCAGTTTATCTCCAGCTGGAGGCCAGGGTTGAATCACACCTTGAGGATTGCCGCAGGTCCATTCATCGATTTGAAGGGTCCTGGAATGTGAGCTCCTTTCTGGGCACCGAATTGTAGGCCCAGTCTTGCCTTGGTTAATCATTATCCCTGTCACCTGATCATACCGTTTGATCGCCTTGTGTACCAGCTCTATGTCCCAGTGATAGAACATGGGCAGTGACATCATCAGCACAGGCCCAGATCTTCCCATCCCCATTCTTCAACTTGCACAGGAAGGGCTCCAGTGTCAGGACATAGAATAGGGGTAAGAGAGGGTAACCTTGTGAAACTGACCGTGTGATCTCGAAGGGTTTCAATCTTGTCCCATTGAGCTGTACTACACAGAAGAACAATCCAGGGGCAAAAGTCTGCCTCAAATCCAGCTGCCTCCAGCACGACTGCCAGGGATTATTGGTCCCCGCCCAATCGAGCGCCTTGGATTGATTTAAATTCATCATTGTTGCTTAGATGTCGTCTTCTACCCCCTCTACAATCGTGCTAAACAGGTGCAAGTTGTTCTGGATTTATCTTCCCTCCACACAACAGGCCTGTTCCGATCGGATCAAACAATTGAGAACAATCTGCGATCAGTTCGAAAGGATCTTGGCCAAAATCTTTAGCCCTACATTTTGCAGAGTTATGGCCCTGAAATTTTTATCTCCCTGTGTTGTTTATTCTTCCAAAACAATGTGAGCTCTCCTCTTGTTATCTTCTAGGGGATGCTCCCCTGGTTAAACCAGAGATTGAACAGAGCTGTCAAAATTGGGACAAATAGGTGTAACAGCTTCAAATAGCGTGAACAGTCCAGTCTTTGTGTTTTGCTACTTTAAATCAATAGTTATAAAATGGATAAGATTTTCCAGTTCCCGACCCTTTTTCACTTATTGATTTCATTCTATTGAAAACTGAGTTTCAAAAAATAATTGGAATTGGTAGAGCTTTGGATTAAAGTTTTCCGATATTTCTATGAATACAATTAATATAATCTCCTGATAAATAATTGATAACATAAAAATCATATTAATAATCGCGATCAATGATATGAATAGTGAAAAATGGTTCAGTACCTGAATCACAAAAAAATATTTTTGTGAGAGTGGTGAGACCATTGTATGTCAATGGCAAGAACTTTTACAAAATTGGCAATAGTGTTTCTCGGCTTAGGTCAGTAGACACAGAAAAAGTAAACTCAACCGTGAAGGGGCTAAATTCCAGAGTTGGAAAGATGCCCTTACTATATCAATCAGCTACTTATGTTGAATTAAATAAATCAAGAGGTATTTTTTAGTCCAAAACGATAACCATGACTTTTCTCAGAACTGCCATCGAACACCCAAAATGCCCTACAATAATGTCCGTAGGATAAAATAATTTTCAAAAAAGCCAAATTTCTAAGAAGAAAAGCATTTACCATTTTTTCAAAGAACGAAATGGTGCCATTTTATGCTCAAAACTTAAAATCAAAGTTTCGAAAGTAAAATAATCCAAATTTCTTGGATGAATTATTTTATAGTTATTTTCTAATAAGTTTTTCTTCATCTTAATGTCATTTTTCATGTTGAAAAAAGAGGGAAGAAAAATCATCAATCATTTCTGGCAGACCAAGGACTGTCATATTGGAAAATTAATTCATAAAAAATAGCTGTAAAATGTGTTTACTTTATTAGAAGTAAGCATATTCCGAATTAAAATCAATCATTTTAATTTTACATTCCCTCCAATGTTCCAAGGTCATTAAACAATTGGAGCATGGTATATTTTCATAGAAAAATATTAAATTAAGGGCATTAAAAAAGTGACACTGGTTGATTATTTGGGGAAACTTTCTTCGCCTAATTTTTTTTTCTGTCAGAAAAGAATTTGAACATATGTACTGGACCAAACGAGGAATTTCAATTAGGGTTGCCAGATAGTTGGAAACTTTTCTGGCCAAAAACACGGGAAAAGATGGCAAAAAATGGCCAAATACAAAAATTGTTTATAAAAGCATTTAAAAGCATTTCGATTACTTCTTGATGAAGTATTTATTCAAATTTTTTCCAATACAACAACCTTCAATTTAATTTTTTCAGTTGCATTTTTTTGTAGCAACTTTACAGTATTGGAATTGCAATCATAAAAAATGCAGAATCCAAAGCTTTACTGATTCCAATCATTTCTTGAAAACCGGTTTTTGGTAGCAAAATAAAATCGATTAGTGAAAGTTCTGGGCACTGGAAAATATTTACTATTAAGTGCATTTATTATTAAAGCTTTATTCAACTCAAATTTATTCAATTCGGTGAGACAGAACAATAAACATCTATAAGAGTAATATTGAGCAGTAACTTTCTAACAAGTTTGGGTAAAGATTATCCAAATTGGTTTATTAAATAGAAGGAATAAAAAAGGAACAATTTAATTTACCAGTAATGTTTTCTACCTTGGATCCATTAGACGCAAAGTATATTCTTGAAATTTGTTAGTTTTCAGAATAAGATATTTTTTACATTCTACAAAGGGTAGTCTGTCATGATGCATTTTCTCACTTTAGTAACCTATCATTTCGAAATGCGTTTTCTGATTGGCTCATTATGTGAACCGATAAAACAAGGATCTTTCCCTCTAATATTCAACTAGTCAGTTGCTTCCTAAAGTGTCTTCAGAGAGATATGTATTCTTCTAATTATGCCAACCCATCAACTTGTATTTCTATATGACGGACTAGGCTGCCTGTGATCTAATAAAATCTAATCTATTCGTCTACTAACAATATTAATTATGCTTGACTAATATTCCTTCATGCGTACTGATATTCCTGTGCCAAACACGCAACTGAAAAAACTTATGGATGTTTCATATCACTGTTCTGTGATGCAGTTATAACTACTTGCTATCTATAAAATCAAGCATTAGGGAAACTACTCTTGAAAATAACAAAAACACATTTTTCATGTAAGACTGAATTTTTCATCTTTAACCTGTAAGTTCTTTCTTCACACTTCTTCTTTGTAAAAATGATATTTATTTCATGCTCAATATATATCTGTTTCTCATTTGATAGCATTTAATGATCAAGGCACCACAGGTTCTATTTACAATGTGAATATTATTGTAAAGTGGAGTGTTACTATCCATCCATTGTATGCAAGTGAGGCTTCAAAGTATTTAGCTTTTTAACATTCGTCCCACTTTTAAAAATTACCTTTTTTCTTCTTAAAATGAGACCCTTTTCTTTAACGTCTCATTTTTCTCTAACATTTTACTCACTACTTTTAAACTTTTTACCCATTTTTTTAACATCAGTCCCCGCCTTTTTTTTTTATTTTTACATCAACACTCACCTCTTTTGGGAGATTAACCCTACTTTTTTTTAACATTAAGACCTCTATTTGAAATTTACCCCCCACCCTGGACCCCTTTTCAGCATTAGCTGGAAAACATTTTTTACAATAGCATTCCCACCTTTTTCAAAATTAGCTCCCTTTTTTTTTTTCTAAACCTGTAAAGAAAGAGTGGTATTTAATCAATTTTAAAAACAAATTAGATTAAACACTATCTGATTTCCATCTATCTTCCTTCTTATTTCTTTTTTGGACAGCAATTTATTCTGCCTGTTAGGGCAGGTATTTTGTCTAGAATGATCAAATTCAACCTTAAGATAAATCAGGACAAATCCAAGAACAGTAATAAGATTTTGGAGAAGATCCATGCACAATTATCTCTCCTATGTCCTTACTAAATGTCCGCAACCACAAAATATCAATAAATGTTCTCTATCTATTCACATGATACCTCCAAAAGTTCTCCGTGAAATTTTGTGGAAGAGTGGGTAATTGGCTGTTGAAGAAGTGATTAAATTTTGGAGTAGATTCATGCAAAATCATTGCCTCTTCATCAGAGGTACCAGTCCACACAGGTGTTTTATTTTGGAAAAAAAGGTTCATGATATTTGATTGTAAATAGCTCTCACATTTATGTGTCTATCTATATACCTTTCTGGACTTTGACCTACCCAAATCATTCACAGTAGAAACTTGAAATTTTATACACATACACTCTTCAACGAGTGAGGAAAATGTTTGTTTTTTTTTCTTTTTGGAAACCCCTCTCCTAAATAGCTTTTTAATGGGGGTTTTGAATTACAATGAATGTATCCAGCAGCATTCATGCTTATTTTTTAGAAATTTCTTCTTTTTGTAACCGTAGCCCTCAAAAGGCAATAAAAGTAACTTATTCCTTGATCACCCCTACCATTAATTTCTTAATTGATCATCCTATCGAGTGACTATTTAGACCTGTTGTTTTGTTGCTTTTTTTAATCATTTATTTCTAATTCAAAACATACTTGTATTTTCATCAAGATAACTTGATTTTAACCACCACCATCATGGCTTAATTTACAAGGTAAAACAGCAGCATATTTGGTTGATGGTAATCGATGATTTCCCTTGGAATGCTAGTCAACTTTCTTTTTTTTTTTTTGGCCAGTTACTCTTTCATTTTAAAATCATAATCAATACATTGAAATTTGCTAAAAGTTTAGTGACAAATAGTTTTGGATTATGCACAACCACAGCCTCAAAATCTTCTCATGGTTTGTGGGTTTGGTCATCTGCAAACAAACTGAACAATAAAAAGACTAACAGATGAAATAAATGACTAATTGATGTATGGACAGGCCAATTGACTAAGACAAAGGAACCAATTTCCAGAGGAAAATGACTAAATGACCAACTTCACATTACTCCATTATAGATTGTTTGGCACAAAAATCTCACCCTAGAAAAAAGTTGTCAAATAGGTCAGGTTAGTCATTCAATAGAAATCGTTTTGCAACCAATGTCTTTTGGCAGCATGCTAAGTTTGGGTTGATCAATTAAGAGAGAAAAAAAATTGGGTGATTAATGAATAAGTTACTTCACTTGCCTTTTGTTGGACTGTGATCACAAAAATCCAAATTTTCAGAGAAACAATAGTAATGCTGGACACAACCAAAAGGATCAATAAACTTACATTGTAAATTGAGCCCCCATTATAAAACTACTTGGGGCAGATTTTTAAAAGAAAAAAAACGTTTTTTTCTAGACGTAAAAAGGAATAAATGTTTAAATTTCAGCCCTCCAGTTGGGGTGGCCAAAAAAGAAAAATGCCATTCTTTTGAGAAAAACAAAAAAGCTGTTTTTAGATGGTGTCTAGTGGTATGCTCATGCAAATCTTCAAGTTTTTAACCCTCAAAATGTGACAGGGAGTGGTCCAGAGAAACACACATACACATCTATATAGACACAGGCACTCAAAGAGAGAAGAATCTGTAGCCTATCTGGGTGGTTGGTTGGGGCATTTGTGGGGCTATGGTGTTACCATATACATGAAACCAACAAGGATAAGAAAATTAACCTAAACAGCTGACTATGTATGTATGTATCACATATACAGGCCACACCAATGGAGCTAAGAGGATGAAAATTTAAGCATTTGCTCATCTCTAGCGAAAGCCTCACCTTTTTTTTTTTCTTAAATAACCCCCTAAATAGTATATTGTGGTATGGACCAATTTGTTTATGCTCCATTGGTCTGTGCCCGGCAGCATTCATGCTTGCTTTTTGAAAATTCAGACTTTTTAGTGATCTCACAAAAGGCAAAAGAAGTAACTTATTCATTGATCACACCTTTTCCCAGTTTTTTAATTGATCACCCGCTACATGGGATGCTGCCAAAAGATGTTGATCATATAGTGACTAACCAGACCAGTGTCTTCATATTGATCATTTTAATCTCTACATTTTGGCCAATACATTCTCCAGCCTTCCACATGTTGTCCCAAATTACCTTCCTTGTCAAGAAGGGATGGAAAAATTCATGAATATCCATATTTCTAAATTCTACACACCTGGAAGGTGCCAACCAGGAATTACCATCAAAAAACTATTGCAGCTGGAGTGTCAAAGATGTAAGGTCAACTACATTAGCCAACTTGGCCATAGACCCCTGCGTGTCAGCATGAAAATGACGCTGTCAACATAAATTTCCTATGACACACAAGTTATTGAAAACCATGAAATGAAATTCCTTGTATTTCAACCATAATTATTCCTAGGTAAGCCATACTTTCAATTACTGAGAACAATCCTCTTTCACAGAACTTTTAAATGTTTTCATCATTTTGGCGCCAAGATTCCTTTAACAAAATATTCAGATTTCGACTGAAAAGAAATGAACACTTAGTATATACTTATGTACAATAGAAACCATCACATGACCAATGTCTTTTGGCTGCATGTTGGGGTGCTCAATTAAAAAATTGAAAAAAGAGATGATCAGTAGATGAGTTACTTCTCTTGCCTTTTGTTGGGAAGTGATCACAGAAAAAGTCTTCAAAAACCTGGCATTAATGCTGCTACAAACTAAGGGGTATATTTAGCATGAACTTACATTGCAGATTGACTTCCCCCTCTAAAAACCTATTTGTAAATAGAAGAGAAGTTGAATATGTTTTTTTTTTTTACATAATTAAGGAGAGAATATTTAAAGGTTCCAGCCCTCTATACATGGCCGGCCAGGCTGAGCAGCTTAAAAACTGAAGAAACCTATGTTGACAGTTTAATCGAAAAATTTGGTTAATGATTTCTAATTACGCACTTTCTATGGCTGACATACAATTACACTATTATTAATTCACCATCTTTCGCTGTATCTCAATTGTTGTATAAATAAATATATCATTGTGTTGTTACAACATCTTTGTTGTTGCTTTTCAACTTTTTTCCCATTGAGGTAGAATCCTTTGTCCCTCACTCTACCACTGAGCCAAGAATTAGTCATGCTTGCTTGAACATTTCAATGAAAAGTCATTTTAGCTAAACAAATTATCAGCTACACACGCACAATCTGATATTCTAAAATGAAGCATTTTCATTTTTCTACAAATTATAACTGCCAACTAAAAATTGTCACCTGAAATGTCAACATAGGTTTCTGTAGTTTTCAACTGAGTCTAATTATCTATCTATCTATCTACCAATCTATCTATCTATCTATGTGTCACACATACAGGTAACACCAATAGAGACAGAGGGCTGACAATATAGATATTTCCTCCTAATGTCTAGAGAGAACATTTTCTTCTGTTTTTGAAAATCCCCCCCCCCCCCCGTAAAACAGGTTTTCAGTTTTTCAATTTAGAATGTAAATTTATGTCACCCAGTGGTGAGAGATGTGACTTATTAACTGATCACCCCTTTTTTTCAATTTTTCAATTGATCAATGCCAGCAAGGCATACTGCCAAATTACATTGGTCACATGACAGTTTCTGTTGAGTGACCAACCAGACTTGTTTGGACAATTGTTTTCGTCTTTATAATTGTGTCGAAACAATTCAGCCAATATTCTTCTCAGTTTCTCTTGGCATCATGATACATCCAGTCATCTTCAAGAGTTTTTTTTTACTTTTTGTAATTTGCTACCTTTTCAATCGGAACAGTCAGTACCAGATTAACTATGTCGCAAGAGTAGGATATGCTACCGAGCTAGCATTTTCAAGGGGACTGCACTTAATGCTTACAGGTTATCAATTCCAATTCAGTGATTCTGAAATTGCTCCATTAGAAACTGTCAACAAAATCTGTCATCAAATATGTCAGCATATGTTTCTTCAGTTTTTTGAGTGTTGCTGGCTTGCTGGCTATCACTGTATATGTTGTGTATACAAGCTGAACTGATGGAGCTACAGGGCTGAAACTTTAAACATTGACTCGTTATTTCACCTGGAAAATATACTTTCTGTTTTATTTAAATCCCTTCCCAAAATAGATTCTTAGTGAGGGGTTCAAATTTCAATTAAAGCTTATGCTAAATTGATCCCTTCATTTGTTCTTTTGAATTCAGACTTTTTAGTGATCCAATAAAAGGTGAGAGAAGTGAGATTCATTGATCATCCCTTTTTCCAACTTTTTTTGATCACCCCAAACACAACATGTTGCCAAACAAGGTTGATCATATGATGGTTTCTATTGAGTGACTAACCAGTCTTGTTAATGTATGTTTCACATGCCATATCATTTTTTTACATCATAGAGAATAATACAAAAACTGAAAGATGTAATTGCATTTTGTTGGGCAGATTCTATGTAAATAGTGATATAGTTTGTTATTATTGAAGGTTTTTAAGTCCTTAATAACAATGGCGTCTACCCAAGAAGTCAGATTAGTTTTCAAGTAAGATTTCAAATTACAATATAAAGTAGCTCAAGCTTCTGATGCGATCGTCCTTTTTCTGAAATGTCAGACATATTTTTCATATTATATGACTACAAATTGAATGAAAAATTCAATTACTTTACAATTCATTCATTTTTTTTTCTGCCTCTTTGGGGATCTTCAATTATGCACAGTATTCACACATCAACTTCAAAATGAGTACAAAATTCATAAAAATATATTCAATGTACATATTGCAAACAGCATAGACAATTTAGCACAATTCACAGATCAGACTCTCTTGAAAATCTCTACAGACAGATCCCAAAAATATCATTCCAAGCTCATGCTCTTTTTGTTATGTCCGAACTTGTCTCTATCATTTTTAAAATTTTGTACATTATTTCTATTTTCAACAAGACAATATAAACTATTCCTAAAATATATTACTCTGTTAGAAATTAAAATTGTATTTGTTTCGTAGATTTAATTTTTGATATCTGTCCTGTCAATAGATTTCCAGTTCAAGGAGAGACATCAAAGAATCATGT
>OY735207.1:63839959-63862459 GCA_963457665.1 Thysanoteuthis rhombus
ATCAAGTTGTGTTTGAGCCAAGTTAGACATGACGATAAAAAAATGCAGAGACCACTCTCTCTATCTAGACGGAATAACAAATCTCCATGAAATCCTCAAAAGAAGAAATCAAGCAAACAAACACTCTAGGTTAGCAAGCTTTTGATAGAGCCAGCTCAACCTTCAAATACAAGGAAATCGCATTAAACCATTAAAGAAGAGTCTACAACCAATGTATCCATCAGATAGTCACTTATGGAGCTGAAACATGGAACTCGGCCAAAAGATTGGCTCTCAAAATGAGAGCCATACAGCGTGCACAGTAACGGAAGGTGATGAACATCACATGGAGAGATCACAAGAGACAACATCATATTAGAAAACAAACAGGGGTCAGGGATATCATAGAAAACTCAGATGGCGATGGGCTGGTCATGTTGCAAGAATGGTATACAATTACAAGACATCATGATGGGGATCACATGTAGAACTGTGTCCATCAATAAATAAGATTGTATGATTAACTAGACAAGTTCAGAAAGTATTGGCTCCATGACATTCATTAAAGAAAGGTCTGCTGAATCTTGGGATAGGTCTTTGTCCAATGACAGACATTAAAAGGCTGCTGCCGCTGCTGATGACGTATCAAGATTTGAGGTTCAAAACCACCTCAACCTGATACATATAAGGGTGGAATAATAAGTCTGCAGCTCAACACAGTTTTGATCTGGAATTTTCATTGTATAATGTTCAATACACATTGATAATATTTGCCACTGAATTTAGTGTATTGACACGGAATTATATCATGATAAAAGTTACCATTTATCATTACTTGTTAACGTTAACTAGCCATAGCCCTACAAATGGCCCAACCAACCAGCCAAGTGGGCTACAGATTCTTTTCTCTTTGACTGTCTGTATCTACTTCTGTGTGTACCTGGACACTTCTTGTCACATTTTTGGAGATACAACCTTGAAAATCTGCATGAGTACCCCACTAGACATCATCTAAAAATTGTATAGAAGATCTGTTTTTTAAGATAATTATAGATAATTTGTTTTAATAATTAGTTAGCAATGGTGATTCACTTATGTGAGGTACAGATATTTTTTAAAACTTTTCTCTGCAAGTCTCAGGTTATTTTTCCATCCTATGATCTAAGATTTGTGATAGAAAGCAATGTATATAAGATGAAAGAAAAACTAGTCAAAATGAGTGATAATAAACATTCTTTTATCTAAAAAATTTGGACAGCTTGAGGATATACATTCAGTATTTTAGACATTTAAGACAAGAAGTTTGTATAACTATCTCAATTCTGTAAAGGATTTTACTGTAGTGTTGATTTATGTGCCTGATAGCTTTTGGAGATTTTTTTCAATGCATTAAGTCCTGTATCTTCTATCATACTCTTAAGATCATGGGTTCTGAATACCCACAGATACTTAGAAGATATGGTTCTTGGAAGCACTTAATACTTCCGAGTTACGGCTGAGCAAACCGATATTATTACCAGGTGACTCAATTCTTTTGCTCTCCATTCTGTGTGTATGAATATATACATATATGCATATATATGTGTGTGTGCGTGTGTGTCTCTGCGTGTGTGTGTGGAAACCTTTAATAGACAATGAGGAAAACACTGATTTGGTGAATAGGTATTTATTCGCAGACTTGTTATAATGAATAACCCCCACATCTTCAGTGGGATGGAAAACTCATAAAAAAATATCAAGTTTCTACCATTATGTCCTATTTGACTGATGAATCCCATAATCATATGTATGTGTGTGTGTGTGTGTGTGTGTGTGTGTGTGTGTGTGTGTGTGTATTGGGAACCATCAACCAAAACTGTCAACATAGGTTCCTTTCAGTTTTCAGGTTGGTCTGGCTGGCTAAATATGTGTGCATGAATTTTATGTACAGGTGGCACGAATGGAGTAAGAAATTTGAACATCTACTCCTATCATATGTAGAAAAAACATTTGTTTTTGTTTTTTTTCCAAAACCTAACCCAATACCTTTTCAGAGAGGGTTTCAGTTTGCAATTTAAGTTCATGCTAAATTGATCCCTTTGTGTGAGCTCTTTCGTTTTTTGAAAATTTAGCTTTTTTTTTAGTAATCACTACCTAACAAAAGGCGAGAGAAGTAACTTATTTTCTGATCACTGTAACTTATTTTTTGCTTATTGATTACCCTCAACATGGCATCCTGGCAAAAGATATTGGTCACATGATGGTTTCTATTGAATGGTTAACCAGACCTATCAATAGAAATGACATGAGCAGCAAGTCATGTCAGTTGCTATTCTTATTGATCTCTCATCATTAAAAACATTTTTTCAGTAATCCACCTAAGTAAGCCCTGTTTCAAAAAATAAATGACATGTAGTGTAAAACAATATCAATTTCCAATACACATAAAACCTTATATAGAATGACAAACTTCATGTATGGCAAACACTATATAAAGAAGGGAGATGGTATTTGATCAACTCTGCTGGGGTGCCATGTTAATATAACTGTTTTTTGAAAATCCCCAAAACAATTACATAGTAAACAACTGATGATCCCAACGAGAGACAATTTACGCATTGTACCATAATAACAAAGTATAAGAAAAACAGGGGAAAAAACACTGAAAAAAATTACATAAATTACATTGACAGATATTGGGAAATAGGTGACTGAAGTGACACAGGAAAAAAATCTTTTGTAAAAATTTTTAATGTTTAGTGTTTCAAGCTGTAAAGCTTTCTAGACTATATATATACATATATAAATATATTCCATACTTGTTTTGTGAGCAAATATAGAGTTTACATGTACACCCTCTTCCTTTCTCTCTTACACATCAGTCTCCTGTACCTGCCTGTCATTGGGCATAGTCCTTCCCCAGGATTTGCCACACTTCTACATCATGAGCATCACAGAGCCAATATTTTCTGTATGTGCTCAATTCGTCTTGCCATCTCACATTCTGTCAGCATCAGCTCCGCATTTGATCTCTGGGGATGCATGTTGTGAGTCATGATGTCCATTCGTTGTCTGCTATACTTGCAACGTGACCAGCCCATTGCCATTTGAATTTCCTAATGGCTTCTATGATGTCTCTGACCCCTATTATAGACAACTAAATTTATACATATAAGGATACATATATATATATATATATATATATATATATATATATATATAGATAGATAGATAGATAGATAGATAGATAGATAGATTCACACAGAAGGTTTTTATCAGAAGCTTCTCTCAAATATTCTGTTTAAGTGAAGTTTTTATTCTTAAACAACCACGAAAGACAATAATTTGTGTTTTATTGAGCATAATTAGAAACTGAAACTTGCTTCATTATAAATTTCAATAAAAACGAAGCATATTGTATTTTGGCCGATGCCATTTTATGACTGTGATTAATTGATTACACACCACAAATAGCCCTGCGGTTATTGAAATTGCAATTTTATTTACATTAGTTGCTATGATTAAATGCAAAAATTTAATTTTCAAGACTACTCATTAAATTGAAAACTTACTGCTAATTTTAATTATCAAGTTTCATAAAGTTTATTTACATTTTTATTGTAGTTCTTCGAATGAGCTTTGCGTTCTTTTTTTTTAATGCTTTTTTCTTTGTCAACTAACCCTGGAGGAAAAAAATCATGGTTCTCATTTTAGTTTATAAACAAACATTTATACCATAGAAAGATCTCTCAAACTAACATCTACAGAATTCATTCGCTGTGCATGCTTGTAAAATCCATTGAATCAGACTGCACTTCTGATATTGCTTTCGCAACCAATACCTACATCCATGACAACAGGGATTTCAATTTGTTCCTCTTTTCTTTTTTCTTTCTTCATTTTTTTATCTTTTATATTTTTTTTCTTCTTCTCCCAACCTTAATTCCGCTTTTTTCCTTCAAATCCACTCTGCCCAAAACAGTTTGAAAAAATACCCAACTCTTTTTCTGTTTTTGAGATGTTGCTGTCACACAATTCGTAAAGTAACTGAACATAGTGCCAATCATTATTCTGGTTTTAAATCCAGATAAGGCTGGACTATGGATTCCTGGTCAAATTTGGTTGATACTCTTTTTTAAAAGAGATCCCTTAAAACCCAAGTCACTATAGTTGTGCTAATAAAACATTTTTCTATTCCACCAAATCTCAACCTAAAGAAGGTCTGGATGGCATAACAGTTACCGGCATGAAAAGCAGAATCAGCCAACTGAGTTTGAATTACGGCAGAGACTGTTTAGATTCACTTTGCATTCCTACCCTTTGAAAAGGCAAGAATCCACTTCTCACCCCAGCTATGAGTTAAAATTAGCATAGTTGGAGCCCTTTGGTCTCATATGATGGTCTAATGAAAAAAAGGTTGGTGTGACAAAAAAACATCTATGTATGATGTTAGACAAGCAAATCCAATTTGTAAAATTTACTTGCTGTGGCACTATGCTCCATAAAGAGTCCATTGGAATAAACACTCTTAACCTAAACATAAAATATTCAGCTCTCGCCCAAACCCTATATTTCAACCTTAACTTAAACATTCCTAGAGTAACTTATCATGAACTGATGAATTCCTATGAAAAAATTTACAGATATATTTGAATTTCTATGAGATGATCTTGCAAGAAAAAAAAATATTGAATGCCTATTACATTTCTTAAGTAGCGGATTGTTGGTAGTAGATATTTTCATATGCAAAATTGTTACCTTTAAATAGAAGAGTTGATTTTTACAGATGGGGAAACAAAAAATGACACTCTCCGCTTTTTAGTAGATTAAATTAGTTGGTATCAAACTATCGATTCTAGGAGATCCAATGCAGATCGAACCCACCAACAACGACCAACAAGATTAACTTGCTGATCATTGCTATATGATATGCATTTTGATCTATTTTGCTTCAAATGATCTACTTATTAATCTTGGTGGAAAAAAATCAGGTATATTTGGATTTCTGTGATATTTTTAGAGAAAATTAATACTGAATTTGTTTTCCTCAAGGAGTCCACTAATGAGGCTAGAGGGATGAAATTCTAAACATTTACTCCTTATTATGTCTAGAGAAAACATTTTTTTGGTTTTTTGAAAATTTCTCTCCTGAATAGGATTTTACTGGTAGGTTTGATTTGCAATGTAAGTTTATGCAGAAAAAGATCCCTTAATTTATATCCAGCAGCATTCATGCTTGTTTCTCAAAAATTCGCACCCAAGTGATAAAGCCAAACAAAAGGTGTGAGGGATAGTAACCTATTCATTGATCACCCCCAACATGGCATGCAGGCACAAGATTTTGATGACACTTTCAATTGAGTGATCAACCAGACTTTTACTTGTTTGTAAGTTTTTAAAGAAAAGAACCCTTTGAGTTGGTCAATGCATGAGTAATTGTTTTGTTAGCTCAAAATGGGTGTGCAGTGAGAAGATAGAGTCATGATGTCTAAAACATTGAATCATTAACCAGCCCTAACTGACTGACTAATACTTGAATGGAAATGGGCAATATTTTAGCAGAAACTTCCCTCATTTCAAAATGAAAAAAAAAGTGCCAGAATAACAAATGGTAAATATTCAGCCTCTAGTGTTTATTGTTGCAAACTCACAGACCCATAGTTTATAGGAATCTGTGGTCTCTCTTTTTTTAGGAATATCTCTGTATAAATATCATAATTATACTAGAATATACCTATCAGAAATGTCGGTGTTATTTCTGCATAGATCAGCACTGAGGAGCCTAAAGCTAATCTATTGGGTAATTTATCTTTGATAATTTAAATATCCTAATTTCCAATTTATTTCCAGGTCCCAACTCCACTCAAAGTGTATTGAAGAGATAAGGTGTTGAGACAAAATGTTATGTTGATGAAAGTGACTATTGGAAGGTGAAGAGAAAAAAATTTAAGAGAAAAGCAGGTGTTACATCTCAGAAACATTTATATAAGAAAAGTCACCACCGATATTGTGTGAAATAAATAAAAAGTCATAAGGAATAACTTATTTTGTTAGAAATATAACTTATTCCAAAACAAAAATTGAATAAATTTTTATTGAAAGGGATTGGGAAAGAAAGTAAGGACAAATTTCACAAATCTGACCTTTCTAAAAAGTATTTGGTTTGGAACTTTTTGGTTTGATATTAAAATTTTGAGCCATTTTAACTTTGTAGTATTAGTATTAATAGTAGTAGTGTTAGTATTGATAATAGATTTTTTTGTGTGTGTGTGCTAATAGTATTACAATGTTTTCTTAACCATTTTGGAGTTTGGGGACAGAAATATCTCCAACTATAAAGCAACTGTGCATCCCTTTTTTATCTGGTGGTGACATTTTCCTAAAATTAGCTACAGTTAGGAGAAAGAGAAACTCACTCACTCAATAAATCACTCTTTCTTTAATTCACACACTAACTCAGTGACTCTTTTTCTTTCTGTCACTTACATTGCATTTCTGACCTCTAGGTTGGCAAGCTTTTGGTAGAACAAGCTCAACCTTCAAGAACAAGAAAATCTCATTAGTCTTGAAAAGAAAGGTTGGTCTATAACAAATGAATCATCCAGATAGTCACCTATGGAGCTGAAACACGGGACCTAAGCAAAAGATTGACTCTCAAACCAAGAACCATGCAATGTGCGAAGGAGAGAATCATGCTTAATATTACATGGAGAAATCACAAGACAGAACTGTATATAAAAGGAAAAACAGGAGTCAGAATTGATAGAAAACTCAAATGGAAATGAGCTGGTCACGTTGCAAGAATGGCAGACAACCGCTGGACATCATGACTCGCACCATGGATCCCAAGAGACCATATGTAAAACTGTGGCCGGCAAAACATAAGATGGTGTGACGAACTTGACAATTCAGAAAATATTGGTCTATGTCTAACGATGGGCGTGAAAAGGCCGATGATGATATTGTTCATTGGAATCTCATTCGTCCTTCACATTCCTCCTCACACTTCCCCTCATGTTTTTTGTCCTTCTAACTCTCACACCTTTTCTCTTTCTGGTAACAATTGTTTTTTTTTTCTCTCTAAATATATTAATGACCACCTCTTTTCTTTCTTTCTCTTTTTCTTTCCTTCAAGATTTTTTCTCTCTCTTTCTTTCTTCCTCTCTTGCCCTCTCTAATTTGTTCTTTCTCCCTTGTTCCTATCACTCTCTTTTTTTCACTCTGTTTCTCTTTCAACCTCTCACTCCTTTTCTGGTTTCTATTACTTATTTGTCTAAATATCCAATGACTCGTTCCTCGCCTTTCTTTCTTTCTTTCTCTGAAGTCTCTCTCCTTTTCTCTCAATCTTTCTTCATTACCTTTCACTCTATCACTCTCACATCCCTATGTCATTTACAAATTCTCCTGCCCAGAACTCCTCTTTTTCCTTTTCTCTTTAACCCTCTATCTCTATTGATAATGAATGACTTGAGATACCACCCAGCCACCCATCAATGTAACCACTGCCCGTTCATGATCCCCCACAGGCATGCCACCACATACACACAATATTTATTTCCAGAACATTGACCCCTCCCCATAGTCCATCCTCATCAACCAATTCTAACATTCCCCTCCCTTCTCCCCATCTCTAGATGTCTCTTCTTCCATTTGTTATAAACCAAGCAATGATTCATCTCTCAGGTCAGAAGACAAACAGAAATTTCATTACCCTTGGGTTAAAGGAGCTTTTCTATAAATTTCATTCTTTTTTCATTCATATTTCTCTTTCTTTTGCATCCCTTTTCTCTCTCTCTCTCTCTCTCTTAGACTCTCTTTAATTCTGTTTGTCTTTCTCAGACTCGTCCTTTTTTTTCTCATTCTGATATCTATTGGTTCTTGTCTATCTAAATATCTAAATACCAGTTTCTTTCTTTCTTCCTTTTATTCTTTCTCTCTGTTTCTTTCTCGTTCAAGTTTAATTCTTTCTTTTTTCATTTCCCTCTCTCATTTGCGCTTTCACTCTTTTTTTCATTCTGTTTTTCTCTCTACCTTTCACTCTTTCTGATATTTCTTTGACGGATATTCATTGAGGGATCTTTTATTTCAATTTTATTTTTTTTAAACAATTCATATTTCTCTTTCATTATTTTACAGAATTTTCTCCTTTTCTTTACCTTTTTTACATTCTCTCTCATTCTTTTTTCCTTTTCTGGCATTTAATGTTCTTTTTTTCATTCTTTCTTCCATCCTTTCAATCCTGTCTTTCTTTCCTTCCTTTTAATCCTTCCTCTCTCTTTCTCTTTTCTTTTTCTCTAGCTTCTATCAATAACTCTTTTTTTTTGTTCAGTTTTTCTATCTACCTTTCAGTTTTTTAAGCATTTCATTGTTTTTTAGTTAAGGGGGAACTTTTCTTTAAATTTCATTTTTTTTTTCATTCTTTTATTCTCTCTATTACTTTCTTTCTTTTTCACTCATTTTTCCATCCTTCCCAGCTTTTTCTCTCAATCAAACTTCCATTCAGAATCTTCTCATTTTCATTTCTACTATTTTTTTTCACCTCTGCTGATTCATCATTTTCATCTTTTCTATCATCCCTTATTTCTTTGTTTCTTCTCTTTCCTTTGAATTTTCTACCACCTTCCTTTCATTCATTCTTCGATTCATTTCATTGTTTTCCTCCTTTTTTTGGGTTCTTCCTCATTTCCTGCCTTCTTTTTCATACCATTTCAATCAAAAGCATTTCTCCTTTATATCAGTTTTCTTTATTCTCTTCAATATTTCATTATCGCTCTCTCAGTCACTCTTTTTTCTCATCTTTTTTTCCCTTCTTTATATCTTTCATTCTATTTCTTATAACTTTTCTCATTCTACCATCCTTATTCCTTCTTTTCCTTCGATTATTTTATTCATATTCATTGCTTATTTTTGCGTCTTTCACTATTTCTTTCTCTCTCTTTCTTTTTCTTTCTCTTCCTTTTTCTGCCTTTCTTTCTTGCTTATATTTCCTGTTTTCATTCTTCCTTGCCTCTCTTATATTCCTTTCTTTCTTTCTTTCTTTCTTTCTTTCTTTCTTTCTTTCTTTCTTCACCCTTTTCCTTTAGTTTTCCCTTTCTTTCATTCTTCCAGTTCTTCTCTAATTATTTTCCTCACCTTTTCTCTCTCTCTCTGTTGTTCTTTACCATTTTTGTTTTAGTTTTTCCCATCTCTCATTCTTTTCCTTACCTTTTCTTTCTATTTCCTATCTTTACTTTTTTTAGTTTTTCATTCCTTTCTTTCCTTTCTATCCTAATTTTTCCCCATTACCTTTTTCTTTCTTCCTTCCTTCCTTCCTTCTTTCCTTCCTTCCTTCCTTCCTTCTTTCCTTCCTTCCTTCCTTCCTTCCCACTGTTTCATTCTCTCATTCTTCATTTCCCTTCTCTCTCCCCCATACACACTGACTGATTGCTTTTCAATGAAGACCAGAAGCAATTTCTTATAGTGCTTGTTGCCAACAAAATTGTTTCAGCAACTCATCTCTGGGCAAAGTGCTTTGTCATCCGTGTCATTGCCATCATGTGATTAATAGTATTGATCAACTGTATCAATAATGTTATTGGCAACCATTTTCATATCAATGATATGTTGGTACTTTCTAGTCATCTACTATTGGAAAGAAAACGATTCCCATAACCTAACAACAGCCGAAAAAAAATGCTTGTTTTTTTTTTTTGTTTTGTTTTTATTCAGAGATATTGTCTCCAGAATGTTAAATAGTTTAACCACATAACAATACACATTGGCTGCCTTTCTTCAACTCATGTGGATTGTCAGCAATGTTCCCTCTAAATTTTTCAAGGTTTGCATGGGACCAAAAAGCCTGGGGCAACTGATAAAGTTCAGCGTGCAGAATCTATTTTTACTTTAGAGACAATCGTTGACTCTTTGGCAAAAGTTTATACAACAAAGGCCAATTACTTACAACAAAAAGTGTATAATAAAAGAAATGATTTATTTGTTATTGATTTTACTTCATCATTTACTCAATGGCATCACCAAAAATGGTGTTTTTAAAGTATCGATCAGCAATAAAACGACCTGAGATATTCTATTAGGTAATTTATTTTTGATAATCCGTGTATCCTATTCTAATTGTTTTTATAAAACTCAACTTAATTCAAGCTGTTTTAAAGAAGTGATTGGATATAAAGTCTTAAGAGTTTCTATGATGTGATCTTCATTGTTATGTCATAACAGACAATCTTATAATTTTACAACCCTTCAATTACTTTATTAGCTTTGTTTTTCCATTTGATATGGATCAATCCATTATAAGTTTTAGGTTATAACAGGAATATGTCAAGACGTCCATTCCATTAATAATACAATTAAACATACTAAAGTGTATAAATGGCTTTTATATGGAGAGATAAGCAAAAAATGAGTTCTTGGTAGACAGACACTATGCTCCATTTTATACACATTATGGTCTTTGCATAAACCAGTAATGAAATCATGCTACTAGAGCAAGAATGATATGATGATCGTTTGTTCAAATTTTATTATCCAGTTTTATTATTGGACCTTTTTTTCTCAATTTAAAACCTTAAAAATTTGTGTGTGGCATTAAAATGTCGCTGCACAGCATAATTTTTTCTTTTGCGCAGATAAAGAGCCGTCCAGCTTAGAGGGAACACTGATTGTCAGCAAGCTTCAACAACGTTAAAATGCTCAAAAGTAGAAGCAAAATGTCTCAATTAGCTGTTAATCAAGTTCATCTAAAAGCGATTAATCTTCCCATCATCTAACATGTGAAAAAGATTTCTTTCTCAGAATTCGACTGAATTTTATTAGAAGATTAAAAAGTCTTCCTGTTATGGCTGTACTCGAATAATACGTGCAAAGCACAATGAAGAATTTTTAAAAAAGTTCCTCTAATGGCCGCACATGAATTAAATATGCAAATCACAAAGAATTTGATAAATGTTCGTGTAATGGTTGTACTTGAATTATAAGTGCTAAACATTATAGAGTATTTAAAAAGTACTTTTTTATGGCTGTACTTGAATTATAAATGCTAACAGCTATAGAGTACTCAAAGATTACTTGTTATGGCTGTACTTCAATTATAAGTCTTAAATACTATAGAGTATTTAAAAAGTACTTATTATGGCTCCACTTGAATTATAAGTTCTAAATGCTATAGAGTATTCAAAAAGTACTTGTTATGACTTCACTTGAATTATAAGTGCTAAACACTAACGAGTACTTAAAAGGTAATCGTTATGACTGCACTTTGAGGTTAGGTTAATAATTGTTAGACTTATCAACATATTTTTCTGAACATCAAGAAATATTTAGCTTATTAGTCTAGAAATGAGAGCTAAACATGAGAGTGATGGAGTACCACCAAAGTCAGTGGGCCATGATAAGACAAGTTGTGATGCCTATGATCACTAGCTTCAGATGCTGTCAGTAATAAAAAATAATTGCTAGAGACCATCAACAAAAAATTATCACTGACTAAGTATATATGTATGTATGATGCGTATCACAATAGAGCTAAATATTTACTCATGTCAAGAAAAACTTTTGGACTCCCCTCTCAATGTTAATTTTGTTTTTAATGGGTGTTTCAATTTACAATGTCAGTTTGTCCTAAACTGATCTTTTACTTTGTGCCTGGAGGCAGTGACATCTGTTTATTTTAAATTCAGACTTTTTTTTGTGATCATCTTGCAGCAAAATGTGAGACAAGTAACTTATTCACTGATCACCATTTTTTTCTCTAATTTTGCAATGCTGCCAAGAGACATTGGTCATGTGACAGTTTCTATTGAGGGACTAACCAGACCTGTTGTTTTCTATTTTCACCTGCAACCAGAATTCGCTATGAGGACAGTCATGATTGATCATTTCTAATCATATACATAATTGTCTATGTAACCTATGATATCAGGGTTAGGATTTATCAAAAACTACCCTAAGGCTTATATATATAGTGACTTAACAAATCTGGCAGCAGATGAAAATATAAAACAACAGGTCTGGTTCGTCACTCAAAAGAGACCATCTTGTGACAAACATCTTTTCGCAGTGTGCAGTGTTGAGGGTGATCAATTGAAAAATAGGAAAAAAAGGGGTGATCAATAAATCAGTTACTCAACTTTTCTTTTGCAGGATCATTAAAAAGTCTGAATTTTCAAAAAACAAGTATTAACACAACTGGGCACAAACTAGAGACCAATTCAGCATAACCGCAAATTGTAGATTGAACCCCTCATTAAATACCCACTTGTTGGGGAACGTTTTTCCCAGACATCATCATTATCATCATTAGTCTTTTAGAATCAGTCGTTGAACAGAGACCTTCTCAAGGATTTGCCACACCTCTTTATCATAGGTGTAGTGGAGCCAATATTATATGAACTTGTCTATTTCGTCACGCCATCTTATTTTCTGCCGGCTGTCGTTTCTCTGATCTCTGGGGACCCATGTTGTGAGTCGTGATGTCCAGCGGTTGTCTGACATTCTTGCAACATGACCAGTCTATTCTAATTCAGATCATTCCTATGATATCCCTGACTCGTATTTTTTTCTCTAAGAGAAAATATTTGAATTTTCAGCACTGTAGCTCTATTAGTCCCACATGTATGTATGGTACATATATATATATATATATATATATATATATATATATATATATATATATATATATATATATATATATATATATATATATATACACTGCCAGTCAACAAGACAGGCCAACTTGAACAATGGAGAAATCTATGTGGACAGTTTTTGTTGATTGTTTCTAATTATGTACATAATTGTTTATATAACCAGTGATATCATGGTTGAGATTTATTGAAAACTTAGATTTTCCCCAATGCTTACATATATAGTGATACTATATATGATTTGTTTTATGAATCCTACCCATGGTATCACAGGTTACATAGACAAGTATGCATATAATTTAATAAGTGGTTATCAACTACATGCCTTGCTACCACAGTTATCCTTTCAAAGAAGAATCTTCTTTCCTCTATTCTATTTAACCCTTTCCAGACTCCTGAGACCTATATAACCCAGCAGTCATAAAAATCTCAGGATAGATATATGTCCCATAGATCTCAATTAGAAGTCTTCTGGGTAGTATGTTCCTTGAAAAATTGAGTAAATGAGATTCTCCCAGGTTTTACAACCGCAGACAATGATGGCACCATAGAATGAAACCAATTCAGAAATAAGTTTGCGTTACCTGACAGAACAGGAAAGACGTCTAGGTGAAATGATCGGCCGATTTTGTGTTTCATATTTGTCCCAGAATAATTGTCAAATGGTACAAATGTATTTCATCAGGCCTTTGTTTTCTCAAATATGGAAGAGTTTTTATTTAATAAAAGAATTGTTTTCTCTAATCATCAAATAAAGATGAATAGGTATTTGGCTTTTTCAATACTCCTCAAAAATTCTGGCATTTGGTGCATAAATAGGATAGTGTTAAAAATTAGAAACAGGTAATCACTCTAAGATGAAGAGCCTTCAGTAGAGCAAAAACAAGAAAATCCAATTGGTTCTAAAAAGAAAGGTATGCAACCAACACTTCCTTCAGATTGTCACCTATGGAGCTGAAACTAAGAGACAGACCCACAAATTGAGGACCATGCAATGTGTACGTGAGAGAACCATGTTCAACATCACTAAGATAGACCACAAGAAAGTACAGTATGTAAGGGGAAAAATAGAAGTCTAATATATGATATAAACTATTAGGAAACTCAAATGGCAATGGGCTGGATATGTTGCGAGAATGACAGACAACTGATGGACATTATGACTCACAATGTGGATCAACAGAGATTATATTCAGACCAAAGGCCAGCAGAATATGAGATTTAGAAAATGTTGGCTCGGCAATGTCAATGACAGAGAGGTGTGGCAAATCATGGAAAAGGTCTGAGTCCAATGATAGAGGGTAAAAGGCTGATGATAATGATTCTGTATAGCAAGAAAAAAATGGAGCAAACATTTTAGAATTTCAATCTTACTTACATTCCTTTTCTTATGCTGGAATTATGATAAAAAAAGTCAAGAATACAAACCAAACCAAATTATTACCATAGCAACTGTGTGTTTGCAGGTAAATTATCATTTTATCAGACCCATGGAAAGATGGTGATAGGCCCTGGCCCTGGGTAAAATAGGCCCCATTTCAAGCGCTAAATACTTATGATTCATGTACAGGCAGTGCGAGATGGAGGCCTGTGCTTTAGAGTCTACTGCCCGGGGATTGAGTGAAAAGTTCTTTCATTTATGAACGCTGGATCAAAGCAAAGGTTCTCTAAATCATCTCATCAAAAAAGAGTCTAGATAATATAAATATATATAAATATATATATATATATATATATATATATATATATATATATATATATATATATATATATGTATATATGTGTATATATATATATATATATATACATATATATATATATATATGTATATGTATATGTATATATATATATATATATGTATATATATATATATATATATATATGTATATATATATATATATATATATATATATATATATATATATATATATATATATATGTATATATATATATGTAATAAACATATTGCAAAAAAAGAACACAGTATTGTATACTTATGTATCATATGACAGTATATGATTTCTAAGAACAACTAAAACAGACTCAATCTCTTCTCAACTGAAAACAATTTTCTTAAGAACTTTCAATTTATTGATGTTTTGAAAAAATCTCTTCCTATGAAAGCAAACATTTGAATTTTTACTGTTATTAGTTTTATGGAAAAAGATCTTTCTTTTTCCTTTCAAAAATCTTACTGGGGACATCACGATACCTGAAGCTCAGGGGCCTACAAAATTTCAATCTGGCATTGTGTAAGGGTATATACATTTATATGTAATGTACATGATGTGCTTACAAGAAAGAGAAACGAATAAAAGGGATAGAACAATTTTTAAGAAGGATAATGACAAGTGATTTTATTCAAAATTTATATAAAACAACAGAGTACAGTACTGTGATTAGAAGAAGTAAATACAATAACATATTCATGTTTTTTTCTGTATTCAGAATCTCAGATCAGAAATGGTCATCATCTTTTTACATTCAGAAATGCTTTCCAGAATTTTTTGTCGGCAAATTTATCAGTTACCCCAGGAAGATTAAGCAGTTTTATTTGGTTATTGCTGATATTCAAAACTGCTAATCCATTAAATTGCTAATCATTTCAGAAGGGGTGTAGGCCCCTTCAAAATTGTAGGCCCATGCCAACTGACCCACCCACAACCCTTGCCTCTGTTCTGGCCTGATTAATGGTATTATATCAATGAAGTCAGCCTAATTCACTGAAAAACTGGGATATTTTTATTCTTTTGATTGGAATATTGTTCCAGGTCATCAGATGGGTGAATTTTCAAATCAATAAGAAGTCTCCTGAGATTTGATGATGTGCAGTTAGAGGAAAAAAGTAAAAAAAAAAAAGAATATTCATACCTTGTGTAAAAGGAATCACAGTAGCCTGCATGTGAACCAGGACTAATTATCTGAAAATTGATCCGGAATTATCTAAAAAAATTGATCTTTTATCTAAAGAAAGAAATACCAGCATGAGATTTGTGAATTGTTGGTACCAAAATGACCATCGAGACCTCAAAAATACTTTTTTGGAAACAACAACAAAAAAAAAAAATGTTTTTAGGTGGTGCCTAGAGCAAATTCCAAGGTTGTAGCCCCCACCAAAACCAAGCGCAGCTGGAGCCCCCCCCCCACATAGAGACGAGCAAAGGGAGAAAAATCTGTAGCCAATTTGGCTAGTTGGTTGGGCAGGAGGGTCATTTTGGGGCTATGATGATTCAATAATCACTCAATAGAAACCATTATATACTCAACACTTTTTGGCAGCTTGCCATGTTGAGGATAATCAATGAAAAAAATTGAAAAAGGGAGGGATCAATGGATAAGTCACTTCTCTCACCTTTTGTTGGACGATGATCACTAAAGTCTTAAATTTGAAAAAAAGCAAGCATGAATACTATCGGGCTCAAACTGAAGGATCAATTTAGCATGAACTTACATTGCAAACTGAAACCGCTTTAACACATTTGGGTGGGTGAATTTAAAAAAAAACAAAAAAGTATTTTTTCTCGTCATGAGGAATAAATGTTTAAATTTTCAGCCCTCTAGCTCTATTAGTGTGGCCTGTATGCATGATACATTGCCAGCCAGCCAGCCAAATTTAGAAACTGACGGTTACCACTGAAAAAATGTATACACATATATGTTCGAGCGTGTATGTTGCTCTGTGTATGGGTGAATAGTTCCATTAGTGTGGCCTGTTGGTATGATCCATGTATTCATAGCCAGTCAGCCTGCCAAACCAACTAAAAAACTGAAGAAACCTATGTTGACAGTTTTGATTGACAGTTTCTGATAAAGATAAAAAAACAATTGGTTTCATATGTCTTTGATCTGTTCTTGTTTATTGTTCAAATAATATTTTTGTTTTGAGAGGAAACGCCTTGGGTATCTAATTGTGTATGAGACACTAATTGTGTACGTGTGTTTAACTGTTAGCGTGTGTATAATTGTAATTATGTGAGTAATTGATTTACCTCTGCCAACAGAATTGGAAAAGATACGTGTATTCGATTGTCTGTCTGTTAGTCTGACCGTCTGCCCATCCACACGATATATCTAAAAGTTTTCGATGAATTTCAAGGAAATTTTGTTGAAGGATTGGCCATGGGCTGGACAGAAGAAGTGATGAAAATTTGGGCTGGATTTATTTTATTCGATGAAATATTGTAAATCGTTATTGATCATTTTTGCTACTATTTACCTTCATCTTAATTGTTGTTGCTTTTTATCATAACTAAACTCAGGCTGGTTTCCTTTTAACAATGAGTAAAATGAACAGCATAGATCAGAACAAAGAATAAGTTCCTGGAGAGACTATGCCTGAGGGTCACACGTATAATGCATGACTGCTCTTACCACTGAGCACTGAGATTGTTCCCTTTTCTGATCTTCTGTGCCATTTTTGTTACTAACTGGTTGTTCAGAATCCATGGGACTTTCTACTTAGTCAAAGGCCTTCTTGAAGTCAATAAATGCTACAGTGAATGGCATCTTATAGATGATATATCGAAGAAGAAATCTACAGAGAAAGCTCAACTTTCAAGAATAAGGAAGTCTCACTAGTCCTGAAAAGAAGTTTATACAACCAATGCGTCCTCCTAATAGTCACCAAGGAAGCTGAAATATGGAACCTAACCAAGAGACTAACCCACAAACTGAGGACCATGCAATATGCGCGTGAGAAAATCATGTTCAACCTCGCAAGGAGAGATCACAAGACAGCAAAATGTATTAAGAGAAAACTGGAGTCTGAGACATCATAGAATCTATTAGCAAACTTGAATGGCAATGGGTTGGTCACGTTGCAAGAATTGCAGACGGCCAATGGACATCACAACTTACAACATGAATCCCCAGAGATCAAATGGGGAACCAAGATGGGGAGATGAACTAGACAAGTGTAGGAATTATTACCTCTGTGACGCCCACAGTAGAAAGGTGTGGCAAATTCTGGGGAAGGTCTATGTCCGACGATGGATGTTGAAAGACTGATGATGATGAATTCAGAATCAGTTACTGAGTTCAAGTCTCACTGAGAACTTGTCCTTTATTCTGATACACGCTCTTAAGTAATTTACTCATCTACATAAAGGCTGAATTTATATTTCAAGGGGAATTACTCAATATGTGGTTATTTGAACTCTCTCCTTTGTTTTACATTAACTAATTTTCCATTTGATTTTTCATTAGTGTATGGTGTTAGCAGAAGTATGGGCTCTTTGAGTGCTTTCTAGTTGTAATTGTGTGTGTATGTGTAATCGTCTAAGTGCAATTGTATGTAATCAAAGTTATGAGTGTATGAGAAATAGTGAGTGTGTGCATGTGTGTCTGCATGTGTGTTGAAAGTGTGCTTGGATGTTATTCTAATTGTGTTTATGTGTATGTAATTCCGTGTGACAGCTTGTGTTTGTGGTCGACTTCAATGGATGAGCTAAAAAAATGTCTTTCATCTATGACGTCACAAGTACAATTGAAAACTATACATTTTTTTGTAGATTGAGATCAGCAGGAGCAGGCATTGTTGATAGTTTGAATTATTTAATAAATAATCAATAAATAAGGATTTAAATTAAAATAAAGGCCAATCTCACTTCACTAGGACCAGTAATTTATAACCATTGTAATTGTCTATGATTTATCATGTGTATGTATATAAAGTGTAATTGTATGCATGATTATATGTATATATAATTGATATATCTCATTGTATATAGCAATCTCTAGTTTCTGTTCATAAGTATCTATCTCTGCTTAGATCTGTCTGCCTTAATGAGCGTTCTATTTTATTAATCTTTATTAGTATACACGTACATACATACATACGTACATACATATATACATACATACATACATACATACGTTGTGTTAGTTTCAGTTACACATTCAAACAAATTCATTTATGATTATGCGAGTTAGGAAAAGATTACACTTGAATTAAAATTGCTATGAGAGGTAGTACTGATTACTCTTTGAGTATCACTGTCACATTTTCTTGATGACGACCAATAATGCTTGAAAGATCATGAACTTTTGAACGTTTTTTTTTAAATTTGATATAAATAAAAGGTTAGAATGCAAACTAGTACACTGAGTTTGTTGGTTATCTTTTAACAATATATATATATATATATATATATATATATATATATATATATATATATATACATATATAATAATAATGATTAATAATTGTGTCATCCACAAACAGCTGTTTCGTTGTATTACAACCCTCCTGTGTGGCTATGGACTATCCAACATCCAGTACCACATGGAAAAACAGATTTTATTCATTGCTGAAAGATATTTAATCTCAGGGCTCAATATCTAACACAGTCAATAAAGCTATTAATATATGAAAATAAGAATTACGAGGATATATACCCAATAAATGTCAACATTTTGTGCCTAATGCACACATCGGTTGCTGATGAGTGCATTAGGCATGAAATATTGATATTCACTGGGTATATTTCTTTGTAATTTTTTTACATATATATATACGTATATATGCATATAGAGAGTGTGTTTTCATAACTCAATAAGCACTAATGAAAAAAAAAATGTATTCAATTAAATTGAAAATCAAATTCTAGATTTGAATGTTCTTATCTAATTACAACCTTTTTATATATATATACATTTCATAAGATTTATATACTTGCAGTTTGTCAGGTTTTAATAAGATGAAAAATTCAAATCAAGAATTTGATTTTAAATCTAATTAAACACATCTATTTTTAAATTCGTGCTTATTGTGTTTCGGAACTACACTCTTCGTATATATATATAGACTAAAAAGCTTTTCAGCTTTAAACACAAAATATATTGAAAAAAAATTTTTTATCAAATATTTTATAATGTAATTTATGTGATATTCTCCAGTGCTTTTATGTTTTACATAGAATTAGATATTATGGTACTGTGTGTTAATTTTTTCTTGTTGGATCATCAGTTGTTTACCAAGTAACTGTTTCAGGGATTTATGAACTAAACAGCTATACTAACACGGTTTCTCATCAAACACCACCTCCCCAATAGCTTATGTCATACAACATGTAGTTTGATATAGGATATTATCATAATGAATTGTATGTGGATGTTTTCAATATTTTGAAACTCGTAGCTTACGTAGGTTACTCAAAAATTGATTATGAGGGAACAATGAGTACAAGAACAGATGTGATTCATTTTTCATGTCACTTCTATTGAGTGTTTACCTATGTGAATATTAAATCAGTTGGGTCGGTTTTAATCATAATTTTATCCGTGTATATATATATATTGAGATAATGAAACAATTAAGACAAAGAAATGAATGAACCAGAGACAGGTAAACATAATTTTGTATCTATATGTATGTTAAACATGATTTGTTTTTATTGAGCTTCTAGGACCAAACTCAAATTTCAAAGATGCCCAAAAATACATAAATACCCAGGAACAAAATAGATTTGAAAAATTTGGCAGTAAAATCAGTAAATAGCAACAAAAATCCAGTTCCAAAGATTTCATTTGATAAAATGAACGTTTTACAGAAAAGAGTTTCAGGACAAGATCCTCACTGATTCCGTTCTTTCTTCCAACTTCTCAAATCGACTGATAAGCCGAGTCTTACCATTTCAAAATGGCACCAAAACAATGTTTCAAAATGTCTCAGAGATCTTTGATGCCTTTTCTCTGTTTGCTTTTGTTTTGTTGTTGTTGTTGTTGTTGTTAGGAGGGCAATCATTTTTTAACAATTTCTTTTTTCATATTTTAGCATTATGAATGCAGTTGTTATTGGCACATGTGTCAGTCACAGGACATTTCATAATACCATTTTAGTCTAATACTATCTTGGGTCATCAATTCCCTTCCTTGTCCTCCTTCTACTTCTCATATCTACTTAACATATGTACAGTGCTACCTCATGTAACGAGGACAATACATTCCATAAAACATCTCGTTAGATGAAAATTTGTTAAGTGAATAATTATACTTATGGGGTTTCAGTAATTTGTTCCAAGTACAAATATCGAACCCCTAAAACCATAATAATAACCTTATAAATAATGTTTAATGCAATATTTACTTTCTAAATAATGTATAAATACAAATAAACATATTGATAATGTAATAGATAAATGAGTAATCACGTTAAGATTCACTGGACGTCTGTCTGTTTGTCCATCTAAAAATAAGCACCTAGAAACTAGTTTTAAATCTAGATAATTACTAATAAAATCTGAATGATTCTGGATAATTCTATGAAATTTCAGAGTTTTTTTTCTTCCTGGAAACTGAAACTATTTCGCTAAGAGTTTCTATTTTTCACAGTTTAGACATCTTGTTGGGTGAAATTTGTTATAAGAGTCATCTGCCATAAGAGGCACAACTGTATATAATAACAATTTTTGTTTCTTACTTTACTCTTCCCTTCATATGTATGTTAAGCTTTCATTGCATCTTCACTTGGCTACTTCACTTAGGTTGGGTTCCTTATAAAAGATGGGGATAGGTGGGTGAAAAGGTTGAGTGTATATATATATATATATATATATATATATATATATATATATATATATATATATATATATATATATATATATATATACATACATATATATATATATAAATATATATATATGTTATATTTGAGTGTAGATGTTATATATATATATATATATATATATATATATATATATATATATATATATATATATATGTATATATATATATAAAAATATTTATATATGTTATATTTGAGTGTAGATATATTAGATTCATCGATATAAGACTGGAAATAGACAGATAGACTGAGTAAGAAAGGAACAGAGATAGATTGATAGATATGAACATAAATATGAACAGACTGAGATAGGTAGATAAGAACAGAAGTATAGATAGACTGATAGATAGATATGAACAGAGAGATAAATATGAACAGAGAGTTAGATATGAATGGACGAAAATAGATAGATAGATATGAACTGATAGATATGAACAGACTGATTGGTGGATATGAACAAACAGATAGATATTGTTATTATTATCATTATAATAGATATATAGATACGAACAGAGATAGATATGAACAGATAGATATGAACAGAGATATAAATAGATAGATAGATAGATAGATAGATAGATATCATTATTATGATAGATACACATGAAGTCAGATAAAAAAGAAACAAATACGTAGTTAAATCAACGAACGAACAAACAGTAAAAGAATTGAATAGAAATATTCATTTCCTTCTTTGCAAAGTAATTGAAGAACAGTTTGGCATATATTGTTCTTCATAGAATCTGACTCTTTCTTTTGAAAAGGAACAAAAAAATGGATGAACACATTGATACATAACAACTGGAGTGAAATCAATTACAATACTAGAAACCAGCAACCAAAACTATCAAAATAGGTTCCACCAGTTTTTAAGCAGGTCTGGCTGGCTCGCTGGCTATGTATCATGTGCACAGATCGCATCAGTGGAGCTACAAGACTGAAATTTTCTGCATTTACTTTTTATTATGTCTAGAAAAAAAAAAAATTACCCCCCCTCTACACACTCACCATAATAGGTTCTTAATGGGTGTTCAATTTGCAATGTAAGTTGATCCCTCAAATTGAGTCCGGTAGGATTAGTGATTGTTTTTTTTTTGAAAATTCAGTCTTCTTTAGTGATCACTACCCGACAAAAGGGTGAGAGAAATAACATTTATTATTTTCAACAATCTTCCAATTGATCACCCCTAACAGCTTCCTGTCACGTTGGTCATCTGACAGTTATTTATTGGGTGATTATTTTTGTATGATTTGTATGAGAAGGGAAAAGATGCCTTCTTGTGTCTCAATTGATAATAAAACAACACTGAACAGTACTCTCTAGGGCTCAAGCCTGGG